>CAMTDV010000024.1:75030754-75151602 GCA_947069175.1 Scalesia atractyloides
GATTCTATGAATTAGAAAATTGAAGTTTGTAATGAAAATACAAAATTTTAAAAGGGTTAAAAAGCAGAATAGCAAAAACTTAAAAAAAACACAAAGCTGACCAATAGAAAATTGAAATAATAGTCTGCTTGTTGATGCAATTTTAAAATTTAAGTATATAGAATATTTTGGAAAAAGTGGGATTTCTATGGGATATGAAATTATGAATTCAAGATTACGAATTTAGGTAAAACAAAGATAAAAACAACATAAAACTAAAAAAGGATGAGAAATTTCGGCACCGATACCAAAAATACCAATCCCATCATCAGCTTAAATTGGGGGTTTGGGCCCCTTTAAGTGCTTCGTCTTCATAAAAACACATCAGATCTACATGATTGGTGATTAAGGTGTTTTTTTTCATCAAAAACACATCGGACTACTGATTGGTAAGAAAAAAATTTTTAAAAAGTTATGAAAATAGTAGCAAAGTTACTACAAGCAACTAAGTTATGAAGTTTGGTCCAAACCGAGTCACAAGAAGCTCGGAACTGCCCTCATCATATTTAAACTGTGAAGTTTATGAATTTGTTATTGACGTTCTAGCTTAGCCCAAAACGATGTCGGTGTAAATATATGGCTGGAAGGCCCTCCACGACGGGCCACCACCCCGCGTAGGCGGGGGGGCGTCGTTGGGGGTGGGGCTTGGGGATTCCACCAGCAGGAGGACAATTTTGTTAGTGATGTCCCGGAGTTGATTGATGATTTGTAGTAGGGGGTTTTGATTGGTGAGTTTTTTATTAAAAAAAAGGTGGTGCCCTTTCCATGCTCAACACCCCCCATGTTTTTTTTTACCATGCCCTTTTGTTGGTACTGTAAAATGACGTTTAATCCCCCATGTTCATGCTTCCTAGACCTATAGTTTTAAATGGACTTACATTGAACGATGCAAAATACTTGCAAACCTTCTTGCTATACAGCAGCTAATTTGAGTATTATACATTGTGAAACTAAAAGCATTTGACAACAAAAAAAAGTGGTATTTGTAGATCACTATGATGTGCATGGGATAAAAAATTTTTTCATACGTAAGCAAAAAAAATTTTGTGGAAAAAAAAACAATAATTTTTTACTATTAACAAAACACATGTGATAAATAGAGTTCGGTTTATGAGTAAATGTAAAGTGGATGTCCCCGATGGCCCTAGTTTCTACGGTAACTTTTGTAACTTCATGCAATGAGAGGATGTCCACGATGGCCCAGTTTCTACGTGTAACTTTTTTAACTTATGCAAAAATGAGCGATTTATTATGATTGATGCAACTTGTGGAGCCCCCAATGGTAACTATAATGTGAGTTGTGATGGAGATGGTCGGTACACTTGAGTGGTCTCATGATGTGTACATCCCTGGCTATTTGCCAACCGGGCCTGATATGCTTAGACCAAGGCCCTGTCATGGACGACAATGAAACCAACCCAAAGGTGGCAAAGCTTGAGATTTTAAACTGAGGGACGGAATCCCCCGGGCCAAAAAATTTCTATAAAACCGGGGGTTTAAAAAACGTATGTACTAAAAAAATTTCTTACGAAACTATATACTCTCCACTACTGAGAAAAAAGTTCGGAGGGTCCCCCCGCTCTAAAGCTTCCCCCCAGAACCCAAACTCAATTAGAATACTTTGAAATCTAAAACATTTCAGGGGTATAGGGTTGCTAATTATGTATAGAACGGGTATGTGATTCCTTTTGTTTTGACCGATTTTCCCGCTATTGGATTTGATATACCCCTTTTTTTTCACCGGTTCCCCAAAAACTATACTTTTTTCCCCCTTTTAGGTAGAACTTGTTTACCTGATTAAGCCTACGTTTTCCCTTTTTCTTTTTTTAATTTGTTTTTTTTAATTTTTTAATTCTCAATTTTTGCCAACCCCACCACTTAATTCTCACACCTTCCCCCAAAAACTTAAACATTTTGATAATGGTTATTTAAAAATAATTAATATTATATCTGTTAAAAATTAAAAAAGCGGTTTAAAAAATAGTTTTCAATTTAATTTTGAAGGGGGGGCGGTTCCAAACCCCGCCAAGGGTTTTTTTTTTTTTTCTCTAACAAAGTGTTTTTTTGGAAAAAAAGGCCTTTTTTAAAGCCCTAACCGGGGGTTCGAATCTTTTTTTTTAAAGAAGTGTTTATTAGGGAAAAGGCCTTTTTTTTAAAAGCCAAAACTTGGTTAAAATCTTCGCTGAAGTAACTTTTTTTATTTTTTTTCCCGCACTAGGAGTTTTCCAATTTAGGTTACTTTATCTGTTATCATTTACAAAAGGGGGAAAAGTTGTTCAATTTAATTGGTGGAGGTTTGACGGCTGCAACCCGGGGCCAAAAGGTTTTTTTTTTTTTTTTTCTCTAACGAATGTTTGAGGGTAGAAAAGAGCTTTTGTTTAAAGGCCCTAACTCGGTTAAAACGGGTTTTTTTTAAATGAATTTTTTTGTTTGGGGGGAAAAAGGCCTTTTTTTAAAGCCAAAACGGGGGTTAAAATTTCGTGAATTTAATTCTTTATTTTTTTTTCCCCGCACTAGAAGTTTTCCCAAATTTTTGGTTACTCCCTTAAACCCCTTCAAATTTCTATATAGTCTCAAAATTTTATAAATTTTTTTTATTTCGTTTTTCGTTTTTTTTTTTTAGATTGTTAAGTTTTAATAAAGTTTAGATGTACCGACCAATTTTTAAAACCCCAAATCGAAATGGAAAATGCAAAAAACTATAAAAAGGGGCGAGAGGGTTAAACGAAACTTAAAAATGAGGTATTTTTCAAAAATTTTTTTTTTTTTTTTTTTTTTACCCCGTTGAAGACGAACACCTTTTTTTAAATTCATAAATTTTTAAACAGTTTAAAATATTTTTTTGAAAGAGTTAAATGCTGAAATTGTTAGTGGCTGAATGAAAAACTTTTTCTTACTTTTTTGAAGCTTTAGGGCCCAATAGGTTAGTAAAGAATATGGAAAACTTCATGTTACCCCTCATAACAGTTCCCTTTTGTATGTGCTAAAACAAATAGATAAAATTATCAAATCATGTAGAGTGGGGGTTTTTTTTTATTTGTTTCAGCCACAACTCTTCATCTTTACCAGTTTTTCAGACAAAAAATGCAAAAACACAGGTAAAAAAAAGGGGATGGACTCCCTTGCTATTTTAAAATTTTTTTTTTTCTCAATCATGAAATTCTTTTTGGGCCAGATTCTTTTTACCAAAATAAAAACCAAAATACATCCCCACCACCCCGGGGTTTACCCCCCCCGTTTACAAAACAACATTTTTTTATTTTTTTTTTGAAAAATCATCGTTTTCCTTCCAATATGGTTGCCTGAATCGGTGAGTCAGTAAAGACATGTCGCCACCGGTAAACCCCAAACCTCCCCCATCTGTAAACAGACGATTGGGGCCCATCGTTTCAGCCCCTCGCAAAACGCCGCAAAATCACCACCGTGGAGCACCATAATTTTGATCTGATAAAAAGGCATGAAGTCGTCAAAAAACCCCCATAAACCGATTCACCACGTCGCCCTAGGTATCGATTTTAAAAAAACGGAACCATTTTAACGACACGGCCTGCCCAACTGTTAAGATTTTTTCGAGGGGGATTGAGGGCGCTGGGATATTTTGGGGGGGTTTTTGAACATAGAGAGAAGGGGGAGAAACCAGCAGCGTTTTTAATTTTTAGACAAAACAAGGAATACGATCGTGTGAAATGCTTTACTGGTTTCATACCCATAGTTTTTAATTAATGAAGGGGTACGGGGACTGTCCCATTTAGCCAGGTTTCAGGGGGTTTTGGAAAGCTCCTAAATAACCTTAATTTGGAAATTTCAATTTTCACCCTTTAGTTTTTAATTACTTTTTAAAAAACGTCCTTGGAAAACTTAAAAAAAATCATTGAGAGTAGAACATTAATACAATAATTAATTTATTTTTTTTATATTTAAAATTTTTTTTTCCGCTTTACTACGACTAAAATTTTTAAAAAGGGGATCCGTAAACACAAATAGATTCTTGCAGTTTTTTACGGGTGTTAAGCGCCCCAAAAAATAAATCGATATCGATCGAACCCCCCCTGGTATCGGCATTTTTCCTAAAATTTGGATAAAATACAAGCTTTTGATGGATTGCTTTATTAGGTGTGTGTGTTTTTTTTTAAGTAAGTTTTTGCTTTTTTTTTAGTTTTTAACATTCAACATTTGTATTTGTCCTTAAAACCCCCTTTAACTTTCTAAGATATAATAATATTTTTTCCGTGCTTTTTTTTATTAGTGTCGATAAAATTTGGTTATTACGGATTTTTTTTGCTTTTAGTTTGTTTTTTTATTTTTTTTTTTAGCTTTTTCCCCCTTTTAAATATTTAGTAGGCTTTACAACCCTTTTAAATTTTTTTTAAAAACTTTTTTTTATTTTCTACATGTTTATTGTTGTACTTTTTTGGTAAAATTCAAGTTGATTAGGTTTTTTGAAAATGGGGGGGGCCCAGATATAACATTTTTTTTTCGTTTTTTGGAAATTTTTTCAGTTATTCTACGTTTTGGCATAAATTTAGTTTTAAAACAATCCCTTTTAAAATATAGTATTTTTTTATTAGATTTTTAAAAA
This sequence comes from Scalesia atractyloides, assembly GCA_947069175.1. Taxonomy (NCBI): domain Eukaryota; kingdom Viridiplantae; phylum Streptophyta; class Magnoliopsida; order Asterales; family Asteraceae; genus Scalesia; species Scalesia atractyloides. The sequence goes on from CAMTDV010000024.1 coordinate 75,035,373, forward strand.
ATTGGGCTTACTTTATTTTTTGGGCCCCCACCCAACTACCTTTTTAAAACTTAAAAAAACATAATTTTTTATTATTTTTATGTACTATCGGTAAAGTCGGTTGGTGTTCGATGAAATTTTTCCCCAGTTTATCTATGTTTTGAGGAACTTTTTTTAGAAAGGTTTATTTTTTACGATAAAAGGGCATTTAACTTTATTTTGACATCACAGCTAAAAAAAATTAAGTTATTACAAAAAGATTTAACAAAATAGAAAAAATAAAGGGTTATACGGAAAACCCAAAATAATTTTTGGGTTTCCCCCCAAAACGAACTTTTGCTAAATTTTTTTAATGGTTTGACAAAATACGACCCGTTTTGCTAAATATTTTTAAAGGGTAAACCCCAAAAAACCCACCCTATTTGTTTAGAAAAACCATACTTCAAATTTTATATTGGTTTTCAATTGTAAAAAAAATTTTTAAAAATTTAATTTCTTTATAATTACCTATAACTACAAACAAAAAGGGGGAGAATGTGCCATGCACCCCCCGGGGCACCCCCCTTTGTTCCAACCAATTTAGATATTACCGTTAAAAAATTTGTTTTTTTAAATTTTTTTTAAAATTACTTTTTTCCCCCTTTTTCAAAAAAAAATTATGTTTTTGCCCTCACAAAATTTTATTTTTTTCCCCCCAGTTAAAATTTTACGTTTTTCCCCCCTCGTTAAATTACCCAACCAAATTAAAACTTTTCCCCCCTTTTAAAAATTTTACATTTGGAATCATTAAAATTTTCGTTTTTCCCTCGTTCAAAATAAAATTATGCTTTTCCCTCGCAAAAATTTTACAGTTTGCCCCGTTCAAAATTACGATTTTGCCCCGTTTAAATTTCCCCCCAACCAATTTACATTTTACCCTTTTTAAAATTTAATTTTTTGCCATCAATTAAAATTTCTTTTTGCCCCATTTCAAAATAAAATCTCTTTTCCCCCTAAGAAAAAAATTCATTTTCCCCTCGTTCAAAATTACGTTTCCCCCCGCCATAATTTTTTTTTTTTTGCCATTAGTGTTTTTTTTTTTTCTCCGAGCCAAATTCGTTTTTCCCCCTCAATTTAAATTTACATTTTTCCCCCTTTTTTTGTTTTTTTCCCGATCACTTACAATTTTGCACCTTGTAAAATTACAGTCACAGTCATCGTTTTTTTTTTTTTTTTTACAAACTTTAAAAATTTTTGTTTTAATTGGTTGATCTTAAAATTTTTTTTTATGCATACACACGCTCATTTGTCCTAAAAAAATTTTAAAAATCCCCCCCATTTAAAAAAATATTTTTTTCCATTTTTTTTTTTTTTAGAAAAATAAATTGTGTTTTTTTTTTGGTTGCTCATGTAATTTTTTGAGATGGTTTCATATATATACAAGTAACCAAAACAAGAGTACATGTTAGAGGAAAATTTTTTGCTTAGGGGGGGGGAAAATCTATTCATAAACAAAACAAAAAGTTGAAAAAAATTAAATTTTAAATAAAAACATAAAAAAATTAACTAACTAAAATCAAAACTAATCAAATTTAATAAAAGACCCCCCAAAAGTCAATACAACCCTTTTTTTTTGAACGCTAAAAAGACGTCCCCCCCACCTGACACGGGGGTTAGGCCAAGGGGCGACTACCCCCGCCGCCCGCCCCTTGGCCCCCAGTTTTGGAAAAAACCCGGGCCCCCTTTACCTGCCCGAAGGGACGACTGAAAAAAATGGGAAAAACCCCCTCTCCCATTCAAGACGACCGACCCACCCATTTTCGCCCCACCGGGATGCCGTAGAAAATAAGGGGAGGGGGATCAACTTGGGTCACTGGAACCCAAAACTTTCTCCACCACCCACCAAAACCTCTTGGGGACTTGAGAACACCTTTTTCTCTTTAAATTCTCATATTTTTTCCATTTTAAAAATCTTTTCTATTATTAACAAACTATAAATTAGCAAAAAATTGTGTGCATAGAGTATGTACCTTATTTTGAGGTTTTCAAAAAAAAAATTAAGTTTCACTTTTTAAAACAAAACTTTTTTGTTTTTTACTTATAATACCAAATTTTTTCATTCTTTAATTTAAATCAAATTTTTTCACTTTCAACTTTGGTCTCCACATTTCATATTTCACATTTTTTTTCGTTTTAAATTTTCGAGTTAACCGCGTAACGTGTGTGGGTTTTAACTTTTAGATTTTTTTTTTACGTTGCATAATAGATTTTACAGAACACGGCTAAAGTGCTTGGTGGTTTAACTTTTTTTCTCGTCTATTTTTCCCCCCTTTGACAGTTCTTTACAATGGGTGGGCCTAAATCGATTAATTAATTTTTCTAGTTTTTACTTTTCAGTCAATTTATTCGCTTTTGACACCGAAAAAGTTTGGGGTTTTCGCGGCGAGTGTGAATTGGGCTAATTGGCACGGTTTTACCCCGCCATTGGGCAGAGGAAACTAGTTTTAATAAAATCTCAAATAAAATTCTTTATACTCATCTTTCAAATACTTTTTGCTTAGTACGTTATTTTTTCTATGTTTGATCTATCTGAGCTTTTTTATTAACAAATAATATTACCTAATTTTTCTTATATTATTTTTCATAATACACTAGTCTAATACCCGCGAATTCGCGTTTTGACAAAAAATTTTTATTTTTTAGTGTTTTGAAAAAAAACGTTTATGTATTATATCAAAAAAAAAAGTATGTAACTATTGGCAATAGTTATTATTGAACTTGAAGTTGATACCGTAAATACAAAACATCAAAATATTACGAATAAATAAAAGGATAAGATAATAAATGATGGATTACATTTATGGGTTTAAAAAATATCTTAAAAAATGTTTTTTCCTAATACTTCATTTTTGGGCCCGTAACGAAAACCCCGCTTATTTTTAGTCTTGATAAAACGCATACCCCCAGGGTAAAACCCCTTTTTTACATGTATTGTATAATTTTTTTTTGATAGAAAAAATTTTTTTTAAAATAAACATATGCAAAAATTTTTTGGACATTAATTATTGATTTTTGAAGGGAAAAAATTTATTTATCAAAACAAAATGGGGGACAAACTTCGTCATTTTTTACGATTCGCAATGTACCCTACCATATCTAATTACCTCTATGGTGCAATTTAAAACCATTTCTCTGAATGATTGATTACTATTTTATTTTTTCTTTAATCTGCAATAGTGGGAAGTATTGAAATTCACCCGAAATGTAAATTTAAAATACATATAACCCGATATATTACAAATAAGAAAATTTAGATCGAACATCAAAAAACCCCCAAATATTACAAATAAAAACTTCTTAAAAAGTGAACCCAGTGAAGTTTGGTTACCACAAAATAATAATTTTTTTTTCTAAGGGGCAATCCTTTTTTTATATTTTAATTCTAAAAAATATCGTAGAAGGAGCTTTGAGACATATAGACCCCCTAAAAGATTACTAAAAAAAAACTATATAACAATCAGTTCTAGACTAATGAAAGAATTTTTTTTTTTATCACTTATTTCATGTTCTCTACAACTTTTTTTTCATACTTTTTTTAAGCCCAAAACTCTTCTTGGTCTGTCCAAAACTAATTCTAAAAAATTCTCTAATCCCCGTACATCACTCCCAAAAACCCCCTTTGGTAGTGTGGTTTTTCAGGGGAAAAGGGTTTTGGACTTCCGTTGGAGAAGTTTTGACACCAAAAAAAAATTATTTTTCGTTAGATGGGGGTTTGAGTCGTCTCCCGGGGGTAAAAGAAACAGAGGGGTTTTGGGTCCATTAAGTCGGAAAGGGAATACCCAGAGGACGGCGGAAAAAGGAAATGCAGGTAGAAGCTACAATCGAACAAATTGGATCCCTGTTTCCCTTTTAAAAATTCAAACGCAACCTGCTGGGCCAAAATGCATGCGCAATGTTAGATTTTCCCCCAAATGACAGAAAACCCCAAGCAACGACATATGTGAAAACCCCGACCCTTTTTGCAAACAAAAAACAACCCAACTTCCCCCTTTGGGGGGTATACAAAAAAAATTTTTAAAGCATTTTAAATTTTTTTACCATAGGCGAAGTTTTAAGGGGCCTGACCCCCCGTTCATTTTTCCCTGTAATTTTGAATTTTAAAAAAGAAAATAAGGAACCTAAAACGAAGTTTGTAAAGGGGAAAAAAATAGATATGTCATCATGAAAAGTTTTTTTGATTCTTACCACCACATCAACAAATTTTTTTTAAAGCTGAGCTGCGACTTCTGAAATCTCCCCCGCCAAGAACTCGTTTTTTTTCTATGATTCAAAAAAAAAATTACTTGGACGAAAAAATTAAAAATTTTTAAAAATAGTCTTAAAATACAAAGAAAATGTTTTTATTTCTTTTTTTTCAACATTTTTGTGAGATATTACTAACCTTGTGCATTTTTTAGACAGTCATCCCAAAACTTTATGCATAAAAAATTTTTGGGTATCTAATCCAGCCAAAAAATACAATAAAAAGAATAACGGGGGGCCTAAATTTCTATATTAGCCATGTGGTATGGTTATTTCGTAAAAAACCTTTTTTTGTCACATTGCGCTTGATTTAGGGGGTTTCTCTACTATTGAAGCATTTGGGGAGGAAACACCTTTCCAATCCCGAAATTGCCCCCTCCCTAAGACCCCAAAACCCCCTATATGCCCTTATAGAAAACATATACAACGAAAATATATAAATATCAAATAATTCATTATCATCACAAAAAAAAATGCATGATTAAGATCTAACCTCAAGATTCAAAAAGTTTAAATGCAATCCCCAAAACGTTCTCTGACATTCGGCCCAAAAAAACTGACCAAGTTAAAAATAATTTGAAACATTTTTTGAAAGTATAATGTTCTTGCAACCCCTAAATTTTGTGAACTTTTAGCGATTAACAAAAAAAAAGGGGGAAATATATATATTTATTATTATATATATATTTAGAGAAAGAAAGGAAAGAGAGAAGTGAAAAAAAACAACCTCGGCGAACTCTTTAAATTTTACAACCCCACATATTGAAAAAATATTATAAAAACCCCTTAATGAATCAAACCAAATTTTAATAAAAAAACTCAAAATTTCAAAATAAAATTTTTTTCCAATGAATTTACCTAACAAAACCGTAGAAGTAGGCTTTTGCGCGGTGACCCCATCAAAACGCTTCTGGGGGTAGCGTAGGCCCCAAACCGCCGTACTTGGGGCGATCCAAAAGGAAAGAAAAAAAGTAACCATAAAAAGGAAAATTTATATCATTATAAACACTGGTAGCAACAATTTTTTTTGTAAATGTTAAGAGCCGGAAACTTTACTAAAAAGTAAATTTTTACCTTTCCCCTAAATTGTTTGCTCGCTAGAAAACGGGCCCATTATAGCTTAACATGATACTAAGGGTAGCTCGCTAGACACGAAGCCCATTATAGCTAAAATTTTCATACTCAAGGGTTATTCCCTGAGTAGTAACGGCCCTTGATGAGCGCAAGACATAAATATAAAAGTTGTGTTAAATATGAAAAACCTAAATATGATATTGGGGCATTTTGGCACAAAGGTCCAACCTAACCCCAAATTTCCCCTCATATCCTGTTAACCCAACCCCCAATTTTGTCCCTTTTTTTTTGGAATTACATTGTGAAACCCCCCCCTTCCATGGGAAGGGGGGTTGTTTTAGAAAGGGGGGGCGGGGAAGGGGGCGGGGTGGGGGCACCCGTGGATAAAAATAGTAATGGGCCTGAAGCATAAAAAAAAAAATTGGTGTGATAACCATTTCCATTAAAAAAAAGCTTTTAAAAGGGGGCTTACCCAAATCTCTAATAAGTGGAATTGATACCTTTTTTGGGGTTTTAAAAAGGAAAAATGTGACCCCTTAGTTATTTTTTAAGGAAATATTCACATTTTGGGGAAAGCATGCTTTTGGATTTTTTCTTTTTAAAAATAATTTTTTTCTCCCCAACATAATCTTGAGCAAACCCCCCCCATTGTTTAAAAAAGCTTAAAGTTTAAAACTATACCTAACCTAGTATAAAAAAAAAAAATCAAAAACTGGAAAAAATCTTGTAAAAAAAATTTTTAAGACTAGCCCATAAAATTAATATATTCTTACCTTATGACGGATCCGTGAGTTAAATCTTTTTTCGTAGAACCCCAATCCTCCACCCATAACCGACCCAAAATTGCAAATAAATGCACTAACCACCCCCATCGACTACATGGAGACGTTTGCCCGTAGAACCACCTGAGTTGATGAAAAAATTTTTATTGGGTCACTTAATTTTAATTTTTTTTACTTTATAAGAAGATATTAAATAAAAAAAAAAATAAAGTTAATACTAACAATGATAACCTTAAATTTTGCACAACTTTGTCCTTATCAAAAACCCCCAGTTATTCCAACCCAACAAAATGCGAAGATAAAAAAGGGTTTCTTTTCACTTTCTTGAAAAATAAAAACAACCCCAAAAAAAAACTTAAGCCAAAATTAAAAAATTTGTAGTTTTTAAAGAAAAGAGATAAATCCTGCACAAAAACATAATTAATTCAAAAAAATTATTCTAGTAGAAAAAAAGATAAAACGAACCCGAAAATCAGGTCACATGTTCTTCCCCCATGACGACCCCTGAATTATATAATCTTTTTTTTTTTATAGAACACACACCCCCCCCCCTAACACACCGTAGAATATGCAAATCGGTGACAACTAAGCCACCACCATCGATACGGGGGGCCATGTTGTAAAAGGAACCCCAACCCCCTTTAATTAAGCGGGGCAAATTTTGGGGAAATTAAAAGAAAAAAATTTATATTAAAAATTAATAAATAATTATTTAGGACTAAAGAATTGAATGAGAGATCAAAAAGCTTTAATTATGTTTTGGAACCTTAATGTTGGGAATTGTGCTTGCCCCCCATTGGGGAGGATAAAACTTTTGAATTTTAAATTAGAATTCCTACCGAATGTATTCTGTGTGCAAATCACACCCAGGGGCAGCCAGCGGGTGCGAAACACCCAACCGCAGGGCCGGGGGAAGGGGGCGATGGGGTTTTTTTGGCGTTTGATAGCCCCTTTTTCACTTCCCCACGCTCCCCGCCCAGCCCCCTTGGGGCCCCTTTAGTTTTTTTTAGAGGGGGCTTGTTGTGACGCTAGAGATTTTTTTTTTCCCAACGAAAGTGATTAAGTCTCAAATTCATTTGTAATTAATTCTAGAGGATTTTTATTGAATTCTTATTCAATGGGGGCATCACTTCAAATTCTGTTCAGTTGTTTATCAAATTTTTTGCTTTTTTTTTAGATACTAAACCCAGAAATCGTTTTTTGATACAAACCCAAAACAAATTCCCAAAAACGATTCTCTGCACCTTTTTTTCAGGATATTTTTGGTGTAGGTAACCCCGGGGATAAAATCTGTTTGGGGTTTTACCCGGGAAGCAGGGGGTTCCCCGGGGGGCCCGAAACTGTTTTAAGGGGAAAACGTGATTTTCACGTCCCCCCTCACCATTTTTTTTCGTGTTCCCTTTATTTTTGAAACTGTTTTTTTTTTTTTACATTTCTTTTTTTTCCCTTTTTTTTCTCTAGCCTTTTTTTGCTTGTAATCAGAACCTGATTAATAAACTTGTTTTTTTATTTTTTTTGTGAACGGGTTCCTCAACTTAAAAAAATTTTAAAAAAATCGTTCACTTTTTTTTTTTTTTAAAATTTTTATAAACTGTTTTTTTATCAGCAAACTTTTGAATTTTCTTGGTTTTTGAAACCAAAATTTATTTCTGCCTTCTCTAATTTTTTGTATCTTGTTTCAGAAATGGCTACTTTTAAGGGGAACCCACATCAACCATTTTTGGATCCACATCCACCACCATGGGCCTTTTAGTTGGTCCCAATAGCCCAAGTGTGGCTAATAAAAAATTCACTGGCTTAAATTTTTAAGAGGTGGCAACTAAATGTTGTTTTTCAAACCCCCTTAACCCCTTGCGGGTTCTTAACTACCCCCCTCGTTTTTGCAAAAGGGGCCCCATATCCCAAATTTTGTGAGTGCTTTTGATGCATGGAAACTTCTGAACCCCTATGCCGCAACTATTTTTTGAAGGCCTCCAGATTTTTATATAATGTGATTTCAAGGCCAATGCAAAGAATTTGGGATCATTGGAACGAAATTTTAAAAGACTGGGTGGGGGGTACTAAGAAGTTTGTTGTGGCAAGTTTTGGGACTATAAAATGTTGACAAAAAAATTTTTATGAGTAATTCAAGATTGCAGATTATTCTTAGTGACGTTTTCTCAAAAGAATCTTAGTGAAACATTCCAATGGCAGAAATTTTTTAAAAAGTTGCCTCTATTGGGGGTGGATTCAAGAACTCCTTTTAAGCATAAGCGAAAGGAAATGACAATTGAAGCCCTTGTGGTTCGTTTTGATTGAGGAAAAAAATGGCTATCACACAAAGGAAGTAAATTTTAATTTTTGAGCAAAACAAACCTTTGGGGGAACAGGCCAATCCCAAGAATTCCAAGGGTAAAAAGGCCAAAATTTTTCAAGGGAAAAGGAAAAAGAAAAAGGTTTGACCTTGGGCCAAAAAAAGGGGGTGAAGAGAAGGGGGTCCCTTTAAAGGGAAGTGTTAAATTGGGGAAAACTGGTCCCGGCTGACCAATGCAAAAAGCCTAAACTGACAAGGCTCTAGGTTTTGATGACGTTTGCCATTGGTGCCAGATTTCAACCTCACGGCCAGATGGAGGAGGTAAATTGGGGGAATTTTGGAAAAAAAAGAGTGGTGGGTTATCTGGGAACCCCCGCCATGTGTGCAAAACAAGGCCTCTTTTCCCTTTAAAGAGGGGGGGGGAGAAGAGAAGCTTACGGAAAATGCTGACAGCTGATATCAAGGAGAAGGGGGTTTGTTTAAAAGGGGACTTCGGGAAAGAGCTCTTTTGAAAATGGCTTTATGTTCCGACTGCGCAAGGGTTTTTGTGTGGGTTTTGGATTTAAAAATTTTTGGTTTTTTCTTTTTTTTTTGAGAGTGCCATTTTTTTTTAATAAGGGGGTTGGTTTTTTGGGGAAAGGGAATGCCCAAAATGGCATGTTTAAACTTACTGTAATGGCTTTAAAAAACATAAAAAAAAATGAAGTACTTTTGTTATTTTGGTAGCCCCCTAATGTTTGGCGGGACGTTTGGGTCTGTAAATTTTAATTTAATTTTGGCGTTTAAAATTAAATTAGATTACTCCAAAAATTTTCCTTAACTCTAAAAAAAATGAAAACATGTGTTAAACCCCAAAAAAAAAAGATCTCCTTCAAATAAAAAAGAATAACTAACCCCCCCTTGATTGATTCACATGATGTGTTGACTTAAAAAATTCCCACAAGAGCGTAAAAAATATTTTATTACTTTTCGATGACAATACAAGATATTGTTATTTTTACTTACTTAAGAGAGGAGAAGCAATTGACAAGTTAACTTTTTAACCAATTTTTGGGAAACACTCAACAAAAAAAAAAGCGGGAGAATGAAAGGGGGTAATATTTTCACCTTTGGGAAGAGTGCACAAATGGCTCAAAAACGAATGCACCCCCCTTATACACCCCTCAAATGGATTGCGGAACGAAAGAATGACATTAAAAAAAAGAATGCCATTTGAAAGTCTGGGATGACCAGGACATTGGGGGAGGCCATTTTATGGCCCCCCCAATTTTTTGTTAAAAAAAAACCTTTCAAGAATATGGATGAACACCTCACATGAATTGGGGGGGGACAAAACATCCAAAAATATTTTAAAGGTGGGGGGGCCGGCCAAGGTGATTTTAATCCCAAAAGGCATTGAAAGGACCCAAAATTTGATTGCATTTTCATTGGATATCCAAAAAATATAGTTCACATCGTTTTTTTGTATATGAATCAAAAAATTTTTAGGGGACAAGGCCCCCTTATTAGAGACAAAGGCCGGAAAAATTTGATTTTCTTGAAAAGATTTTTTTATGTTGTACAAATCATACAGTTTTCAAATCATCAATTCACAACAAGGGGGTTATGAATTGTTCGAGAGGAAAACCAAAAACGATCAGAGGTTGAAGAGGGGGGCAAAGAAGAAGTAAAAGGCAAAGGATTGAGAATCCCTTTGGGGCCTGACTTTCTTACAAACATAGTTGAGAGTGACCTCAAACCTTCGAGAAACAGCCCCCCTTTCAATGGACCTCAATGGAAAGAACCATCAAGATAAATTTATTCTATCTTGCAGAATAACTTGGGAGTTATGGATTTCCCCCCGGGGGCAACCCTTGGGGATCGAGGATATTAAGAAAAAGATAAAACGGATGGCCTATCGAAAAGATAAGGGGAAGGTTGGATAAAGGGTTTGAAAAAGGAAGGGGCTTGAATTTTTGACACATCTCCTGTGCTAAAAACCTCATTGGTTGGGCTTGCAATAGCACTTTGAGAAACTTGGAAATAATAATGGAGTAAAAAACCACTTTCTCAACGGGAATTGAGGAAGAGATTTCATGGAGCAACCAAAAGGTTTTCTGCTCCGGCCAAAAGGGGCAAGGTGAAACCGTCAATCATTATATGGCTTGAAAAAAGCCCAAAACAAGGCATCAAAAGTTTACCAAGTTATGCAAACAATGGTTTCAAAATAATGAATGCAAAAAATGTGTCTAGGAAAAGGACACTTCTAAAGGTTTGTGATCTTATCCTTTATGTAGATGATATATTTACTTGGGAGTGATGATAAGTTTTGACAGATCTCTAAAGACATTTGAAAGCGAGATTTGCATGAAAGATGGGGGTCAGCTGATGTATTTTGGTAAAGATCAAAAACCCCCAAACGGCTTGTGCAAGTCAATTCATTTTTGATAAGCCTTTTCAAAGTTCAACCAAGGACACGATTTAGCTCAAACTCCAAGATACCCCAACATTTGTCAAAAAAAGAGGCGAGGTGTTGCTCAAAAAAATACTAAGGATCATTCTTTTATGATCTCTTGTCATGTACTCCCAGTTTTGGCTATCTGTGAGCAGGTAAGTAAATATGCTAGTAATCCTAGTTCAAGCAGGAAAAAGTATAAAAAGTTTTTTAAGAATTTAGATACGAAAATTATGGACTGCTTATGGCCAAAATCCGCTTGGGAAGGATTCAGTGATGCCAACTGGATATCCATCAAAAAATTTAGTCAAAGGGGGTTTTTGTTTACCCTTGGAGATGCACTATTTCTTGGAAGTCGTCCAAGCAAATTTGACTAACCACGATGGAATTGAGTTTATCGCATTAATAAAGTTGGAGAAAGGCAATGGTTACTAATTCTGGAATATGTTCCAAATGGCCTAAGCCTGTTAGGCCATCTGCAACATTGTTTTTCCCAATCGCTATTGGAGAGCTCAAAAGAATGTATAAGGCAGATAAAGGCACATACGACGGGGGCAAACCGATACACAACTATCTCAAGGGATTTCACGATTGACTAGTGAAGTAAAAGGAAACATTGGGTCCGCTTAAAAAGGGGTTAAGCAGAGAGGTAGACATAATCGTCGATGGGAAGGGGACAAACCCTTGGGAAATTTTTGTACAAGGGAAAACCTCCCCTAGAAGTTGGAGATCCCATGATTTTGGCCATAGGACCACCTAACTTACAGCAAGGCCTTTGGGGGGGGAGTACTTCAACTTACAAAAGGGATTCAAACTTCCTATCCTTCCTACAGAAATCATGATATCAAGAGGGGTTTTTGCATATGGCTTTTAATGATTTGTAAATCACCTATTTAGAGAGAAGGGGGGTCGCTTCGAATGGAATTGGGGGAAAATTCCTAGAGCTCTCGCAGAACCGGATTTTTCCATGACCATAACGAACACAACTAGGGGTTACCACCCCAGGAAAGTAATGCGTGTTGTAAAGTCTACGTAAAAAGGGGTTGGGGTTAAGGGGGCCCTCTACTAACGCTAGGAACTAGTTACCCAAAAGGAGGTTCAAAGGAAACCTACCTTTTTTGCATTATTACCCTGAAATTTTTTGTGACACTTGAGTTGTGGATGATCTCCTTCATGTGGGGATTTTGAAAATTAATGAAAAATAATATTATTTTAAAATTACTAAATAATTATTTTTTTTATTTTAAAAATTTTAAAAAGGGGCATAACTTTAAATTTGTGTTGGGGAACCCCTTAAAATTGGGAATTTTTTGTCCCCATTATGGGGAAAATAAATCTTTTGTGATTTTTAAAAATTTAAATTTTTTTTTTCAGAATGTATTTTGTGTGACAAAAACACCCTGGCACCAGGTTGGGGGGAAGCACCCGACACGCGCCCGCCCCCGGCACAGCACGGCACGGAAAACCCGGGGCGAGGGCGGGGCGCAATGTGGCGCTTTGTGGCGCACTTTGCACTTCGACCTCGCATCGCGCGAGCCCTTGGAGCCCCCCTTTGTATTTTTTAGAGGGGCTTTTGTGGTCAGCTAGAACTTTTTTAATTCCTAACACAATGATTAAGCTCAGAATTCATTGTTAATTGAATTCTAAGGGGTTTTTTTATTGAATTTTTTTTCAATAGGGGGGTTATCACTTCAAATTCTTTCTTTTTTATACAAAGCTTTGTGCTTTGTTTTAATACTAGAACTCAGAAATCGATGGTTGATACACACACAAAAAAATCCCTAAATTCGATTCCTGCGCACTCTTGTTTCAGGGGTACTTTCGGGGGGTAGGCTAATCCCGGCAGTAAATTCTTCCCGTTTCCCGGGGGGCAAGGGTTCACCTGGGGCCTAAATCTGTTTTAGGAAAGCGTGATCTTCACAGCCTCAGTCCCATTTTTTTTCGTTTCCCCTTTTTTTTTTTGTAATATGTTTTTCTATATTTTTCATTTCTTTTTTTTTCTTTTTTTGGGGCCACCCTTTTTGGTTTTTGAAATCAAACGTATTAAAAAATTGTTATTTTATTTTTTTTGTAAAGGGTCCTACAAAAATTTCCCCAAACCCACCGACAAAAATAATCTATGAAAGGAAAAAAAAAAAAGATGAAAAAAAAATGGTCTTTCGGGAAAAAAGAAAAAAAATTTGTAGCTAATAAATAAAATCACCTTCTTTTTAAAGGTAGGACAATAAAAAAATATGTATTTTGTACTTATAAGGGGAGAGAATAACATATTATAAGAACCCCACGTTGGCTTTCATTAAGGGGCTCATTTTAGTTGCTCTTTTAAAAAACGGGGAATTTAAAAAAGGGGTAAAAAAACCTTCCACAAGCAAAAAAGAATGCACACTTCATTAAAACACTTTTTTTACAAATTTTTTTTATTGGGGGCCAAAATTTTAAATCTAACCCCCCACAAAAAATTTATCAAGTAAAATAAAAATCAAAACAGATTCAGACAGCAAGAAGCCCCCGGGTTAAACATAAAAGATATAATCGTAAAAAAATTGGGGGGAAAATTGCTTAAAGATCGAGAAATAAAAAAAAAACGTTGCTTAGCCCCCGCAGTTGAGATCGGGGGGCCCTTTTAATTGAGATCTGATTTTTTGACGTGTAAACACAAAACTGAAAACGATTGGGAAAAACACTGTTTTAAAAAAAATGAATAGCCTTATGATATTTTTACAAAAATGAAAACCCAAAATCTAGATTGTTTAAAAAAAACCCAAAAAAAGATATTTATAAAAAAAAAACCCTAAAATCTTTTGGTATGAAAAATTGTAAAAAAGAAAGAATCAACAACAAAAGAACAATCAAGAATTTTTTTTATTAACAAAGGGCGTCTTTGCGAATGAACTTTTGTAATGATCGGCGAGGATTAGAGAGAGAGAGAGGAGAGGTGTATCAGGAAGACAGAAACCCAGGTACCCTAACAATAAAGGAAAACATTCAAGATATTAAAGAAACAAAGGAAATTGACCTCTGTTTTTGATGCGATTCAGAGATAGGATGGGGAAAAAAAGCGTATGAGAGAAGAGAGAAATCCCAGGGGACGAGAATGTTAATCATCATGAAACAAACATAAAAAAACCGGGTTTTAAAAAAATTCAAAAGCATAAAAGAAGATCTTATCATGCAGTAACAGAGTTTCTTCATCTAGGAAGGGTGATTTAAAAACGGGGGAATCGAGCGGGATGGTTGGCAGAAGCTGGCCATGGGGGGGGCCCCGAGAGAGATAGAGAAGGGGAAATGAGGGGGGGAGATGATAAGGGGTTCTCGAGAAACCTGGGGCATTGAGTTGCTTACTTGGGGGCCGGTTAAACCCTTATAATGGAACAATTTTGCCCTTTTTTTGATATGGACGTCCATTGCTTTTCACCAAAAAATAGAAAAATTTTTGGGGAAAATAGGTTTGAAACCTAGATGGATACTGGTTCCCATTATAAACTTTATTGTTTATGATTATTCAGTACGTTCTTTATCTATATTTGACTTTTTTAATTTAATCAAATAATATTTCCTCAATACTTATTTATCTTTGTTTGGATTAATTCAATATGTCCCCTTTATTGAATTGTGTTTTAGTCACTTTTAAAAAAAAATTAAAAAAGAAAAAAACTGTTTTTTTAATTTTAAATAAATTAAAACCTATAATATTTAAATGAAATCCATTTTTTAACAACAATTATAGAAAATTCCGCGTGTCAACACCATAATCCCTTAAAAGGGTTAAATATGTTAAAAAATTTTCCCAAATAATGTTAATGTCAAATCCACTTTTAAAAAAATATTCTTTTAAAATTTCACGCGTCAACATCATACTTTAAATAGTTTTAAAATTCCCCCAAACACTCTTATTTCAAATTTTTATAATTTCTAACTTATATTTATAGTTTAAAAAATAATGAAATTATTGTTAATGAAAATTTTTTTTTTAACCTTGTCAAAACAATTTTTTTGTGAAATTTTTGTATATTTTAAAATTTTAATATATTATTTTTTAAATACAAAAGTTGTTTCATATTTACTATGTTGTTTTTATTTTTGTTTAAGTTGTAAAGATTGACAATAAATTTATATCATATTTTATGTTAAAGAAGATTACCCCAACCAAAGGGGGTGGTCCATTTGCAAAGGCAAAACCTTTAAAAACCTGTGTTTTTGAGAGGGAGGTTTTTTGGGGTTAGCCCCAACGACCGGGGTTTTTAAAAAAATTTTTTAAAAAAAAATTTTTTACCACAGGCTTAAATATACAAGCGTCTTTTTCACTGATTCGTTTGCAAAAAAAAAAAAAAAAAGGGGTTATACACAATTGTGAATCATTTTTTATTTTTTGCAAAAAAATGATTTGAATGGTATATTTTCACATATGTTTATGTTTATTTTTTTGTTTATGATTTAAAAAAATTTTCGTTAATGCAAATATGTAAAAATTATTTTAAATTGTTTATTAAATTATTTTATTATTCAATGGTTTTAACAAGGAAATTAATTAAAAATTTTTTGAGAAAATTATGATTTTGAAGAATTTTTAAAATTTAGAAGCAGGTTGGAGAATAGCTACAATAAAAAAAAAATTTAAAACAAGTCGGGGGGTTTAACATTTTGCTCTTTTTGAAACAAAGAAAACGAACTGAATTGGGGGTTTAAAAGATTTAAAAAATGAATTATACGGGTTAGACACCCACCAGTTTTGGGTTGGGGTGGGTGCAAATCAACTTAAGGCCAAAGGGTTGATACTCTGTAGCACGCCAGTTCAATTGATTTTAAATAGTGAAAAATTCAAACTATGAAAAATTACATAGAAAAAAGTTGGGTATGGGGTTTCAGATAGAAGATTTCAAACTTGTAATGATTATGATCACTTATTTTTTATTTGCTTTTTAATTAAGATTTTCATTTTTTAAATCGGGTTAAACACGGGGGTATAACCGTTTTTAATCAATTTATATAATTAAATTTTTAACAGCTTTTTTTTCTTAAATATTTTAAATACAATTTATAATATTTATTTAATTTTGCCCGGCTTTTTTTATTACTTCTTGATTTTTTTTTCCGAAACCCCAATTTTGACATAATTCACCTAATTAAGTATAAACGACTGTTACCAAAGTACCTTACATTAAGTTTTATTATTATTTTTTTTATTTTATTTTTTTGTTATTATTATTATTATATTTTTTTTGTTTATAAATTAACACATTTGCCTTTTTATTTTTTAATTACAAAAAACATTTTAACATGCTTTTTTATCTAGAAAAATTTTGGGGGGTATGCAACTGATCATCCCCTTTTTTATTACCTATCGGATAGATACCAAAACCAAAATTGGGGAAAATTATGTAAAATTTATTAAATCCCAAACGTACAGTCTCAAGATTACTCTGACATGGGTTTTTTTTATATAAATGATGTCGTTTTCTCTTTTTTTAATTTTATAGTATATTAAACGTTCTATGAATTTGAAATACCGTTGGAATGCGTTTTTTTTATCTGTGATTTGATAAAAATTTTGTTCTAACAATTAAATATTGTTGATTTTTTTCTTTACCATGACTGTTGTCATCCCTAGAATCTCTTTTTGTGAAAAGTAAAATTGTACTAAAACTTTTCAAACCTAACCACCATGGGAAGCAAAAAAAAACCCCATACTAGTTAGATAACAAAAAAAATAAATAAAAAGAGATTAATATCATTGAAATTAAAAAAAAAAAAACCTTATAGATAAGATTTGGAAAATTTGGTGAATGGATATTTAAAAAATTAAAATTTTTAAAAAATTATAAATATTGATTAAATCTAAAGGTAACAAACTCTTGAGAAAATTTTTTTTGTCCTTGTTGTTTTTATTAAGTTTTTATATCTCTAAAAATCACAAATTTTGAAAATTTTTTAGAGTTTAGTCCTAATAAAATCAACCAAAAAATAAACTTTTCTTCCCAAAAAAATTTTTAAAAATTTGGGGTATTCCCCATGGGATATAAAAAATATAAGAAGGGTTACAAAAAAAACATGAAAATATGGAGAGTTCTTAAAAATAAGAAAAAACTTAAAAAAAAAACCCCATGTGTTGGGTTTTTTGAAAAAATTTTTTCTTTTCGTTCCATCACCTTCGATATTTTTTTCCCACAACTTCTAACACCTAATTTTCCCCGTGAAACCCCTTGGGGGTGTGTCATCTCCCCCCCCGTACAGACTGTTGGCTGTTTACCCTGGGAGACGACACGCGTCTTTGCTAACCGGGAATCTTTTAAGGGAAGCTTTTAAACCTGCCTCAACCAAAATTGTCAACGTTTAGTGTTTCTTTGTTGCACAAGGAGTATTTTTCAAGCTCAAAATGACGAATACTCGAGTCTAGGATGTATCAGTCGCGTGAAGGACCAACCAGAAATGCACTTAATTAAATTGGTATTTAAATTATATTTATTTTTTTATTTATTTTTCACCCTATTATACAATGATATTGTCACCCCCCGACCCGCACAAAATATCGGGGGGTATGGGGTTTTATCAAACTCATGACATTTATTATAAAATTTTTTATTTATTTTACATTTTTTAAAAAATCCCCAAAATCAATTCCAACAACATTTCATACATCTTTTAGCCTTATTATTTTTCTTCTAAGGGGCTTTTCCCCTGTTTTTTCCTTGCTTCACCTGTCCACCTGTACAGGTAAAAATGGGGTTTTTGGTCAACAAAAAGTTGGGATGAATCCTTTTAAAAACATTTAAAAAAAATTTTGAATTGATTTAAAATAAAGGCATACCCATATGATAAATGAGATGTAAATTAATTACAAACACATAAAATTTTTAAAAAATTCACAAAAACCAAAGATGTTTTGAGGCACGCGTTGTTCAATCCTTTTCCCCGAGGAATGATGGCCCCAAAGAATGGTTTTGGGCCGGGGTTGTTCACGAATGAGGGCCTAATGAATGAGTTTTAGGCACGCGGTTCAAAAAGCTCCCACGAGGGGGAATGAGGGGGCCAACAAATAATTTGCATACAATTTGCAAAAAAACTCACAACAAAAAATATTTACTCCAAGTTTAGTCAAATATGGTATAACAGTTAAATAAGGAATTAGTTTAACGCCCATGATACACCCCAAAACAAAAAAAAAAAGGGGAATCGTAAGAAACACTCACAGGGATGCTTTCTTGATTGAGATAAATCGCAGAAAATTTGGATTTAAAGGGGAAAGGGAACTAACCTAATAAAAAAATAAAGTTCGATAAATAAAAAAAAATTTTTTTAGATTAGATTTTTAATTAGCGTTCTCAATGGAATTCTTTGGTTTATTTTTTTTAGTTCAAGGAATTTTTTTTAATTTAAAAAAATTTTTTTAAAAATTTTTAATTATTTTTAAATAAAAAATAAATAAAAGAAAATAAAATTTTTTTCTTTTTTCCAGTTTTCCCTTGACCGGTTCGGCGGTATATGAAGCCTGGGAGACTCGAACCCTGACCTCCCGACGCGGCACCAGCCTACCAAAAGACTCTGTCAACCCGAATATTTTTTTTTTTAATTATATTTTTTCAAACTAGATAAATTTTTCTGCCTTTTTAAAAAAAAATTTTAAAATTCCGAACCGGGGGGGGAGCCTGGTGAACCCCGGATGATTTTTAAAAAAGCACACAGTCCCCACTGGCTGTGTGTCTATCTTGGTTATTATTCCGGTTTTCATTAAATTAACACCCCAACTGCTTGGACCCGGGTTCAGTTTAAAAAGGAACTTTTTTATTACAGAGAAGGGGATTTGTAAAGGATCAAACTCGGACGTGTTTAACTTTCACACAGCCACCCTGGCTGTGTGTCAAACCCCCTTTTATAATTTTTTAAATTTACTTATACACTGATTACATGTTTCGGGGTTTGGGGTTTTAAAAAAAAGGGCATTATATTTAGTGAATCGGAACACAAAAAAATTTTAAAACCCCCGGGACATATTTTTTAAAAACGCGACAGTCCACCCTGGCGTGGTCAAAACCCGGAAAACTCATTTTTTTAAATATAATAAACCCGAAGCTTCATCTTTTCGTTAAATTTTTACCCAAAACCCAAAACCCCACTGTTTCGACATTTTTATCAACTTTTTAGTGAATTTGAAATTTAAAATTCATATGAGATTAATAAAAATGAGAGGATTAGGTGTAGATTACCGAAAGAGTCCCCTTTTTCTCCGGCGAGATTCCAGACAGCATTTTTCCCCCGGGCGGTTTTTTGGGGAGAGATTTAAAAAAATTTTTAGGGGTGGAGTGACTTCGGATGAGTTTAAGATGTTTTTTTTAGAGTAAGGCACAGTGTAAAAAATGGGTTGGGGGTTTTCCGGCGAGTTGCAAAAAATTTTGGGATTTTTCTTCCCCAGGGGGGTTGTAGGGGGGTTTTCGAGTGTTTTTAAGTTATTCATGAAAAAATATTGGGTTTTTTCCGAGGAAGGTTTTTTTTTTAATATAAGAGATTCAATTTTCCCCATTAGAAATTTTCGGTTTTAGAGTAAATTTTTGGGGTTTTCGGTTAAACCCGTTGCTGAAAGCTCCGTTATGTAAAAAGAAAACTCAAGATTGCGAATTTTGGGGGTTTCCGGGAGAGGATTTGGGGGGGCCCCTGATGACCGAATTCGCCCCCGTTTTTTATTGTATAATTGTTTAATAAATAAAACAATAAAAAAATGGCGAGGGGGGAAAGGGTGGTTTTAAATTTTGAGGTTACCCGCTGCCCGGGGGTTAAAACCCCCCGGGACGCTTTATTTTTTTTTCGTTATTTTTAAAATTTTTAAAATTGATTTTAAATTTAATATTTTTATTAATTATGTTTTTAAAAAAATTAAAATTTAGCATTAAATACGCAACAAAAATTTTTCTGGATGTTTTTTAATAAACAAAGCGGGTTTGGTTAAACCCCGGGTTTTTTTTTCGTTTACAGTACCCCTACTTTTTTAAAAATTTTGTCCGAAATTTAAGTAGTGGGGTGTTTTCTCAAAAGGGGGTGTTTTAATTTTTCAATTCATCTTAAAGGGAGAAAAATTTAAATTTTGTTTTTGGCGGTAAAGTTTTCCCTTTAAGGGTTAATACCCTGCAGAATCGCTTTTTTTTTCCTACTAAAAAAATTGAAAACAGGTGATTGACTAATAGATTTTTATGCACAAATTTTGATACGTTTGGGGGAAATGGTTTTTTCCAAAACAAAAATTCTAACTAAAACCTCAGGGCTTCTCATAACCCCCTGACAATACCTCGTCCTTTTTGGAAGAATATTTATATAAATTCCAGCGGGGGATCCAATATTCTTGTCAAAAATTTTTTTTGGTTTTTTTAAAAAATTATGATTGGGGTTTTGATGTACTCCCCAACATAAAAAACCAACAACCAAAGCCTGATCCAATTCTGATATTACTGTTTTAATGGTGACAGACCTCTTCGTTGCTAATGGGAGGGGTTAAAATATGAGAAACAACACAATCCCCAAATTTTTTAAATGAAAAATGATAGAATGCTAAATCAGTGAGTATAAAACAAATTTCAACCAAGACATTCTAAATCCTACAGGAACTTCTCATAACCGCCTGACAACCCTCTGATCCTTTTTGGAAGAATACTTATATTAGGAAGTACCAGCGGGTATCCACCTATTCGTCAAATTTTCTTTTTTTTTCGTAAGTTATATTGGTTTTAAAGTGATCCAGAAATAAACAAACACAAAAACCCCAAACCGAGTCCTAATTCTGATAGTAACAGTTTGAAAATGAAGTCCTTCCGTTTTTTAGAGGGGGGGGTTGTCTATGTAAAAAGAGACACAACCCAACTTTTTAAATGATGAGCTGGATTGTTGTGAAGTTGATGATATGAAAAATTAAAAACGAGTATAAAACAAACGAAATAGTAAAGCATAAATTCTTGGATAAATTTCCCCAATTTATAATTGAGAAAACTGAAAAAGAGATAACATAAAAACTAACGTTGAGTTGAACTGGTTTTTGGGGGAAGAAAATTGGGTGGTTTTTTTGGGCCTTCATTATCTTCAAAGGGGGTTGGAGTTGAGTAAAACTCTTCCCCCTTTCGGTGGGTAAGGTTGGGTTTTCTTGTTTATTGGGTTTTTTGGGTTGCTTTTGCTTGGGCTTTTTTATGTTAACCAAAAGAGGGGCCGGTTTTTAAAAAGGGGGGGGGCGCCCAAATTAAAACAAGCTCAACATAAGAAACATGGGGTTGGGGGTTTTTATTTTTTGGGTAGTTTTGAGTAGGGGTGAGATTTGTTTTGAGAGGTCGGGGAACCTTGCTCAAATGACCAAGCGTCCACAAAATTGCGCATATCACAAGGTAAGGTAGATGGATGGGAAAAATGGGGGTTTTTTGAGGGGGGTCCCCCAAGGGGAAAGGGTTTTTTTTTTTGGGTAAAATTTATTGGGGCACTTTTGGTTGGGGTTGCTTGGAGGGGGGGCGGCTTGTGAGGTGGTTAGCGTTGGGTAAAACGAAAATTGCCCCTCGTTTTCTCTTAAAATGGGTTGAGAAGGGTTTCGGTTTTTGGGGGGTTTGAGGTTTCAGTTGATCTTTACCTTTTTCTCCCCTTGAATTTTTTTTTCCCCTATGCGGTTTCGGTGACCTGTAGCAACTCCTTTTCTGTTCCTTGCGGGGTTTGGCTTTTACGGTCTTAAATTTTTTTAAGGGAAAACCTCAAATTTGCTCGATCAAAAAATACAGGGGAGTGAACAATTTGGGAACCATTTGATTTAATCGGGGGAACCTTTTGTAGTGGTGTGGTCCCCCTTCCCCTTTTTTTCAAAAAATAGAATCACCCCCAAATTTTTTGATTTCGTTCTTGGAAAAACCCCTTTGTCATGATTTCCTTACCTTCCCAAGTCAAACCCAACATTTCAATACCCTTTGGCCTTCTCTGTATTCCACCAGTTAGTGCTACCCCCGTAAACGCCAGTAGCATATCCACTTGGATCGGGGGGAATCCAATTTAGAAAAGTTTTTTTCCATTTCTTCAAACCAATGGAGGAAGCGTGAACCTTCAGTCCCCTTCGTATTTTGGAGGGTCGCAGGATTTGAAATGCTTGAAGGTGCATTTAGTGGTAATTGGGGGAGTGTGACAACATTTTGATCTTCTTGATTGACGGATTTGCGGTAAGGGCTTGTTGAACTTGAACTACAATGTTGGGTATTACGGCAGCCATTGTTGAGCGATTTGGGCAGCCAAGGGCGCTCGCGGCTTTTCCCTGATCTCATCTTCCTCGAGCGAGACTAAAAGACATCTACAAGGAATACATTCAAGAGTATGATTTGGGAAACGTTTTAGGGATCAGTGTCGATTTAGGATAACATCTAAAATAAATATGAATAAAAATTACACATCCATGGAGTCTTGGGCTTTGCTCGAATTGGCTTTGCATGGCCATATTTTCCCCTTTTCGAATCATGGGGCCCCCATGATTACCGAGTTTTTCATATGGTTCGGATGTGTTACCTGGTTTACGTACCTAAAACCCAGAGAAAATCAGAAATAAGTATGTAGCATATATATTTTATGTATCCAGGTGTGGACACGGTGCCACCTCAAAGTGGGGTTAGTTCGAACGACTTTGGTGGCAGCTTTGCCTAAATAGGTCATTGTACTCTCATCGTCAGTCCCCAGGTAGGCAAACTGGTCCGTTATATTGGATTTAAAACGAATGCCAACTAGCAGGACGTTCCGACTACGGTACTTGTACCCTTCATTTTACTACATCCCTGCAGAATCACTCTGATGAGATTTGAAAAATGAAAAATGCGACAAAATCTTGAATAACGGAAGTATGAAGATGATTTGAATAGTGAACATTGAAATATGATAGGAATGTGTATGTAATTTATGTATGTTTGTCTTAAGATAATTCACTATGTACACAAAATGTAATATTGGAAGTGTTTGCATGCATTTGTGTTGTAATAAATATGAAAGAATTTAAAAATCTTTATTTGCATGTAACCACCCTAAACAATTAAAATCTAGTCAACTTAGTATAGGCTCTAAGGGTCTAATAACCTATCCTATACCCTATATCAAAAGCTCTGATACAAAACTGTCACACCCCGACCCGCAGCGGAAAGGTGATGGGCGGGTTGGGTTTTCATCAAAGCTCTGACATTTATTATAATGTTTCATATTTATTATTCAATTTTTTAAAAAAGTCATACAATCAATTCTACATACAACATTTCATAACTTTCTGCCTTCATTATTTTTCTTCTAAGGCCTTTTCCTAGTTTTTTCCTTGCTTCATCCGTCCACCTGTTTTCATGTAAAAATGGTTTTTGGATCAACAAAAAAATTGGCGGGGGTGAATCCAGAAAAACATTTAAACAAGTTTTTGAATTGTTTATAAAATAAAGTGCATAACCACATAGAGTAAAGTAGATGTAAATTAATTCACAATCCATAATATTAAATATTGCCACACATACAACAATTGGGTTGTTTTTGAGGACGCGTTGTTTTAACTCGTCTCCCACAGGAATGATGGGCCTAATGAAGATTTTGAGGGGGCGCGTTTTCTACGAACTATGGGCCTAATGAAGAGTTTTGAGGAGCGTTGTTCAACTCGTCTCCCACGAAACGATGGCCTAAAAATAATTTGCATACAATTTACAATAGTAATACATCACAAAAAAAATTTACATCCAAGTTTAGTCTAATATGGTTAAACAGAGTTATAATAAGCGAATTGTTTAAGCGACACTGATAAACCCCCCAAAAAAAAAATAAAAAGGGGAATCTGAAGAATTCACTCACATGGATGCGTTTCTTGGATGATGATAAAGCGCACGAATTGGATTTAACGGCAAGGGAACTAACCAAGTTTAACATAATAGTTCGATAAAATAAATAACCTTATTTGGATTTGTAATTTTTAATTACGTTTCTCAATGGAATTCTTTGGTTTTTTTTTGTGATTCAAGGAATTTTTCTAACTTTAAAAATATTTTTTAAGTTTTTTAAGATTTTTAATAAAAATAAATAAATAAAAGAAAATGAAAATTTTTTACTTTTGACCATTGACCGTTTTACCGTTCGGCCTGTATAATATGCGCTGGGTGAGACTCACCGGTGACCCCCCGACGCGTGCACGCAGCCTACCAACTGAGCTATTCTAAACCCAAATATTTCGTTTTTTAATTATATTATAACAAACTAGATAAATTATTTCTTCCTTATATAAAAACTTTGATAATTGCCAGAACCGGTGCGGTAGCCTGGACTCGAACCCGCGACGTATGATTTAAAATCGCACACAGTCCACCACTGGACTGTGTGTCTATCTTGGTTATTATTCCGGTTTTCATTAAACTTAACATCTAACTGCGTGTGGATCCGGTTCAGTTTAAAAAGGAACATTTTTATTACAGAGAATGTGATTGTGTCAAGGATCGAACTCGGGACGTGTGTTAATCGTTTGCACACAGTCCACCGCTGGACTGTGTGTCTAACCCGTTTATATAACTTGTTTTAATTATACTTATACACTGATTACATGTTTCAGGATTTGGCTTTTATAAAAAGGCATTATATTTCAGTGAATCGGAACACAACAGAATTCGAACCCGGGACATATGCTTTAAAATCGCAGACAGTCCACCGCTGGACTGTGTGTCTAACCCGAGATATAACTCGATTTATATTAAATATATATATAACCGAAGCTTCATCTTCTTCGTTAAACTTTACCCAGAAACCAATCCCGACTGTTTCGACACATTCATCAACTTCTTTAGTGAATTTGTAATTAATTACATATGAGATTAATAAAAATGAGAGAGATTAGGTGTATGATATACCGAACAGAGATCCCCTGTTTCTCCGGCGAGATTCCGATGACAGCAGGTTATTCCGGCGACGTGTATCTTGCGGCAGAGGATCTTCAGAAAGTTTGAGGCGAGTGTGAGTGACTTCGGTATGAGCTCTAGATGTTCTGTTTTTAGAGTAAGGCACAGTGATGAAATGGGTTCGGTTTTCCGGCGAGTTGCAGAAAGTTTCCGGCGAGTTGTTCTTGCCGATCAGGGGCTTGTAGAGGGTTTTACGAGTGTGTTGAGAGTTGATTCGAGTGAATAAGTGAGTTGGGTTTTCCTGAGTGAAGGTATTTTTTAAGTATAAGAGATTCAAGTTTCCGATTATGAAATTTTCGGTTTTAGAGTGAAATTGATTGAGTTTTCGGTTATAACCGACGTTGCTGTAAATGCATCCGTTATGTCAAAAGAAAACGTCAATGATTGACGAATTTGTCGGGATTTCCGGCGAGAGTGACTTGGGCGCGCTGAGTGACCGAATTCGACTTCCAGTTTTTTATATGTATTAATTGTTTCAGTAAATCAACAAGTAACACAAGTGGCGGAGTGGTGGAATGTGTGTGTGTTAAGACTTTGAGGTTTACCCGGCTGACCCGGGTTCGAAACCCGGCATCAGCATATTATTTTTATTTCGTTATTTATTATAAATTTTCAATTATAGATTTTAAATTCTAATATATTTATTAATTATGTATTGTATAAAATTAATTTGAGCATTAAATACGCAACGAAATTTTTAACTGGATGTTCGGTTAATAAACGAAGCGGGTTTGGTTAACCCGGTTTTTTACGGATGTTACAGTATCCCCTACTTTTAGAAATTTCGTCCCGAAATTTAAGTAGTGGCATGTTTGTCTCAAAAGGATGGTGTTTTAATTTGACAATTACATACTTAGAAGGGAGTAAGAGTTTAAATTTTGTTTGAGGCGGTAACGTTCCTTGTAAGGGTTGAATACCCTGCTAGGAATCGCTTTTTGTTGCCTACGATAAAGAATATTGATAAACAGAGTTGATTGACTAAGTATGATTTTATGCACAAGAGTTTTGATACGTTTGGAGAGATATGGTTATATCCTAAAACAAAACTTCTACTACTAAAACCTACATGGAACTTCTCATAACCGCCTGACAATACCTCTGATCCTTTGGCAAGAATACTTATATATAGGAAGTACCAGCGGCGTATCCATCATATTCTTGTCAAATTTTCATTGGTTTTATCAATAAGTTATGATTGGTTCTATGATGTGACTCCAGAACATAAACAAACACAACAACCAAAGCCTGAGTCCTAATTCTGATAGTATACATGTTTGAATGGTGACAGTACCTCTCTCGTTTGCTATGATGGAGAGGTTAATCTATGTAGAAACGAAACACAATCCAATTTCTTTAAATGATGAAATGATATGAATGCTAAATCAGTGAGTATAAAACAAATTTCAACCAAGACATTACTAAATCCTACATGGAACTTCTCATAACCGCCTGACAATGCCTCTGATCCTTTGGCAAGAATACTTATATATAGGAAGTACCAGCGGCGTATCCACCATATTCTTGTCAAATTTTCATTGGTTTTATCAGTAAGTTATGATTGGTTCTATGATGTGACTCCAGAACATAAACAAACACAACAACCAAAGCCTGAGTCCTAATTCTGATAGTATACATGTTTGAATGATGACAGTACCTCTCTCGTTTGTTATGATGGAGAGGTTAGTCTATGTAGAAGTGAGACACAACCCAACTTCTTTAAATGATGAGACTGAGATATGTTGTGAAGTATGATGATATGAATGTTAAATCAACGAGTATAAAACAAACTGAAATAGTAATTCGCATTAAGATTCTTGGATAAATTTCCAATTTATAATTGAGATACGTGAAAATTGAGATAACATAAAAACTAAGCGGTTGGAGTTGAATCTTGATTTTTGGTGAAGAAGACTAGTTGGGTGGTTCATTTGGGCCTTCATTATCTTCAATAGGATTGGAGTTGATGTTGAAAACTCTTCCTCTTGCTGGTGGCCTAATGGTTGGGTTTTCTTGATTTGATTGGTTAACTGGGTTTGCTTGAGCTTGGGCGTTTATGATGTTAACCAATCGAGGGCACGTGTTTCTAAAATGGGTAGGGTCGCCACAATTAAAACAAGCTCGAACATAAGGAAACATGGGGTATTGGGGTTGTTGATATGTTTGGATCATGTTTTGAGTAGGGGGTGAGATTTAGTTTTGAGAGGTGCGGCAAGCCTTGCTCAAATGACCATAGCGTCCACAATTCGCGCATAGTCGACAAGGTAAGGTAGATGGATGGTGATAAAAATAGGTGTTACATTGAGGGTGAGGTCCAAGGTAAGGTTTCTTATTTGGGTAAGTTGAGTTGGGTGCTACTTGAGTGATTGGGATAGCTTGGAGGGGTACGGCTTGTGAGGCTGGTTGATTGCGTTGGGTGACAGCGAAAAGTTGCCCATCTCGTTTTCTCTTAGAAATGGGTTGAGAAGGGGATTCGGTTTGGGTGGAGTTTGAGGTTTCAGTTGATCTTTATCCTTCTTCTTCTCCTCCTTGAAGTTTTTATTCCGTATGCGGTTCTCGGTGAGCTCTGTAGCTAACTCCATTGCTGCTTCCAAAGTTGCAGGTGTGGTACTTATTACAGAGTCTTGAATTTTTGAAGGAAGACCTCGAATGTAGTGCTCGATCAAACGATACAGGGGATGAACAAGTTGGGAACCATTTGATTTAACTCGAGGAATCTCTTGTTGTATGTGGTGTGGTCGCCTTCCTTTTGTTTCAAAGAATAGAACTCATCCTCCAATTTCTTGATTTCGCTTCTTGGGCAAAACCGTCTTGTCATGATTTCCTTCAACTCTTCCCAAGTCAAAGTCATAGCATCTTCAATACCTCGTTTGGCCTTCTCTGTATTCCACCATGTTAGTGCTATTCCAAGTAAACGACCAGTAGCATATCGCACTTTGCGATCATCGGGGCAATCGCAATTTAGAAAAGTGTTTTCCATTTCTTCAAACCAATGGAGGAGAGCGGTGACACCTTCAGTCCCTTCGTATTTTGGAGGGTCGCAGGATTTGAAATGCTTGAAGGTGCATTTAGTGGTAATTGGGGGAGTGTTGACAACATTTTGATCTTCTTGATTGACGGGATTTGCGGTAAGGGCTTGTTGAACTTGAACTACAATGTTGGGTATTACGGCAGCCATTTGTTGAGCGATTTGGGCAGCCATGCGCTCGCGGGCTTTTCCTGATCTCATCTTCCTACGAGCGAGACTAGAAGACATCTACAAGGAATACATATCAAGAGTATGAGTTGGACGTTTTAGGGATCATGTGTCGTATTTAGGAATGAACATTCATAAAATAAATATAGAATAATAAATCTACTACATCCATAGGATGTCTTGGGCTTTGCTCGTAATTGGGCTTTGCATGCCGCCATACTTCACCTTCGTAATCATGTGGGCCCCCATGATTACCGAGTTTTTCATATGGTTCGGATGTGTTAGCCTGGTTACGTACGCTAAAACCCAGAGAAAATCGAGAAATAAGTATGTAGCATATGATATTCGGAATGTATCCAGGTGTGGACACGGTGACACCTCAAAGTGGGGTTAGTTCGAACGACGTTTGGTGTGGCATGCTTTGGCCTAATAGGTCATTCGTACTCTCATCGTCAGTCCCCAGGTAGGCAAACTGGTCCGTTATATTGGATTTATACGAATGCCAACCTAGACAGGACGTTCCGACTACCGGTACTTGTACCCTTACAGTTACTACATGCCCGTCGCAGAACTCACTCTGATGAGATTTGAAAAATGAAAAATGCGACAAAATCTTGAATAACGGAAGTATGAAGATGATTTGAATATGTGAACATTTGAAATATGTATGAGGAATGTGTATGTAATTATGTATGTTTGTCTATAAGTATAATTCACTATGTATCACAAAATGTAATATTGGAAGTGTTTGCATGCATTTGTGTATGTAATAAATATGAAAGAAATAAACATCATGAGTTTGCATGTAACCACATAAACAATTAAAATCTAGTCAACTATAGTATAGGCTCTAAGGGTCTAATAACCTATCCTATATCCCTATAGTCAAAAGCTCTGATACCAATCTGTCACACCCCGACCCGCAGCGGAAAGGTGATCGGGGCATGATTGGGTTTTCATCAAAGCTCATGACATTTATTATAATGTTTCATATTTATTATTACAATTTTAAAGAAGATCATACAATCAATTCATACTAGTACAACATGTTCTATACATCTTTCTAGCCTTCATTATTTTTCTTCTAAGGCACTTTTCCTATGTTTTCCTTGCTTCATCCTGTCCACCTGTATCATGTGTAAAAATGGTTTTTGGATCAACAAAAAGTTGGCGAGTGAATCCTATGAAAAACATTTAAACAAGTTTATTGAATTGATTATAAAATAAAGTGCATAACCACATATGAGTAAATGTAGATGTAAATTAATTCACAATACACATAATATTAAATATTGCACACACATACAACAATTGATTGTTTTGAGGCACGCGTTGTTCAACTCGTCTCCCACGAGGAACTGATGGGCCTAATGAATGAGTTTTGAGGCGCGCGTTGTTCTACGAACTGATGGGCCTAATGAATGAGTTTTGAGGCACGCGTTGTTCAACTCGTCTCCCACGAGGAACTGATGGGCCTAACAAATAATTTGCATACAATTTGACAATATGTAATACATCACAACAAACAATATTTACATCCTAAGTTTAGATCATAATATGGTATAGCACGAGTTATAATAAGCGAATTAGTTTAAGCGACACATGATACACCCCAAAACAAAAATAAAAAGGGGAATCTGTAAGAATTCACTCACAGTGGATGCGTTTCTTGGATTGATGATAAATGCGCACGAATTCGGATTTAATCGGCAAGGGAACTAACCTAAGTAATAACATAATAGTTCGATAAATAAATAAACTCTTATTTGAGATTAGTATTTTTAATTAGCGTTCTCAATGGAATTCTTTGGTTTATTTTGTGAGTTCAAGGAATTTTTCTAACTTTAAAAATATTATTTTTAAGTATTTTTAATTGATTTTTAAATAAAATAAATAAATAAAAGAAAATGAAAATTTTGACTTTTTGACCAGTTGACCGTTGACCGGTTCGGTCGTGTATATGATATGCGCTGGGTGAGACTCGAACCGGTGACCTCCCGTACGCGTGCACGCAGCTCTACCAACTGAGCTACGTGTCTAACCCGAAATATTTCTGTTTTTAATTATACTTATATACAAACTAGATAAATTCATTTCTGTCCTTATATAAAAACTTTGATAATTGCCAGAACCGGTGCGGTAGCCTGGACTCGAACCCGCGACGTATGATTTAAAATCGCACACAGTCCACCACTGGACTGTGTGTCTATCTTGGTTATTATTCCGGTTTTCATTAAACTTAACATCTAACTGCGTGTGGATCCGGTTCAGTTTAAAAAGGAACATTTTTATTACAGAGAATGTGATTGTGTCAAGGATCGAACTCGGGACGTGTGTTAATCGTTTGCACACAGTCCACCGCTGGACTGTGTGTCTAACCCGTTTATATAACTTGTTTTAATTATACTTATACACTGATTACATGTTTCAGGATTTGGCTTTTATAAAAAGGCATTATATTTCAGTGAATCGGAACACAACAGAATTCGAACCCGGGACATATGCTTTAAAATCGCAGACAGTCCACCGCTGGACTGTGTGTCTAACCCGAGATATAACTCGATTTATATTAAATATATATATAACCGAAGCTTCATCTTCTTCGTTAAACTTTACCCAGAAACCAATCCCGACTGTTTCGACACATTCATCAACTTCTTTAGTGAATTTGTAATTAATTACATATGAGATTAATAAAAATGAGAGAGATTAGGTGTATGATATACCGAACAGAGATCCCCTGTTTCTCCGGCGAGATTCCGATGACAGCAGGTTATTCCGGCGACGTGTATCTTGCGGCAGAGGATCTTCAGAAAGTTTGAGGCGAGTGTGAGTGACTTCGGTATGAGCTCTAGATGTTCTGTTTTTAGAGTAAGGCACAGTGATGAAATGGGTTCGGTTTTCCGGCGAGTTGCAGAAAGTTTCCGGCGAGTTGTTCTTGCCGATCAGGGGCTTGTAGAGGGTTTTACGAGTGTGTTGAGAGTTGATTCGAGTGAATAAGTGAGTTGGGTTTTCCTGAGTGAAGGTATTTTTTAAGTATAAGAGATTCAAGTTTCCGATTATGAAATTTTCGGTTTTAGAGTGAAATTGATTGAGTTTTCGGTTATAACCGACGTTGCTGTAAATGCATCCGTTATGTCAAAAGAAAACGTCAATGATTGACGAATTTGTCGGGATTTCCGGCGAGAGTGACTTGGGCGCGCTGAGTGACCGAATTCGACTTCCAGTTTTTTATATGTATTAATTGTTTCAGTAAATCAACAAGTAACACAAGTGGCGGAGTGGTGGAATGTGTGTGTGTAAGACTTTGAGGTTTACCCGGCTGACCCGGGTTCGAAACCCGGCATCAGCATATTATTTTTATTTCGTTATTTATTATAAATTTTCAATTATAGATTTTAAATTCTAATATATTTATTAATTATGTATTGTATAAAATTAATTTGAGCATTAAATACGCAACGAAATTTTTAACTGGATGTTCGGTTAATAAACGAAGCGGGTTTGGTTAACCCGGTTTTTTACGGATGTTACAGTATCCCCTACTTTTAGAAATTTCGTCCCGAAATTTAAGTAGTGGCATGTTTGTCTCAAAAGGATGGTGTTTTAATTTGACAATTACATACTTAGAAGGGAGTAAGAGTTTAAATTTTGTTTGAGGCGGTAACGTTCCTTGTAAGGGTTGAATACCCTGCTAAAGGAATCGCTTTTTGTTGCCTACGATAAAGAATATTGATAAACAGAGTTGATTGACTAAGTATGATTTTATGCACAAGAGTTTTGATACGTTTGGAGAGATATGGTTATATCCTAAAACAAAACTTCTACTACTAAAACCTACATGGAACTTCTCATAACCGCCTGACAATACCTCTGATCCTTTGGCAAGAATACTTATATATAGGAAGTACCAGCGGCGTATCCATCATATTCTTGTCAAATTTTCATTGGTTTTATCAATAAGTTATGATTGGTTCTATGATGTGACTCCAGAACATAAACAAACACAACAACCAAAGCCTGAGTCCTAATTCTGATAGTATACATGTTTGAATGGTGACAGTACCTCTCTCGTTTGCTATGATGGAGAGGTTAATCTATGTAGAAACGAAACACAATCCAATTTCTTTAAATGATGAAATGATATGAATGCTAAATCAGTGAGTATAAAACAAATTTCAACCAAGACATTACTAAATCCTACATGGAACTTCTCATAACCGCCTGACAATGCCTCTGATCCTTTGGCAAGAATACTTATATATAGGAAGTACCAGAGGCGTATCCACCATATTCTTGTCAAATTTTCATTGGTTTTATCAGTAAGTTATGATTGGTTCTATGATGTGACTCCAGAACATAAACAAACACAACAACCAAAGCCTGAGTCCTAATTCTGATAGTATACATGTTTGAATGATGACAGTACCTCTCTCGTTTGTTATGATGGAGAGGTTAGTCTATGTAGAAGTGAGACACAACCCAACTTCTTTAAATGATGAGACTGAGATATGTTGTGAAGTATGATGATATGAATGTTAAATCAACGAGTATAAAACAAACTGAAATAGTAATTCGCATTAAGATTCTTGGATAAATTTCCAATTTATAATTGAGATACGTGAAAATTGAGATAACATAAAAACTAAGCGGTTGGAGTTGAATCTTGATTTTTGGTGAAGAAGACTAGTTGGGTGGTTCATTTGGGCCGTCATTATCTTCAATAGGATTGGAGTTGATGTTGAAAACTCTTCCTCTTGCTGGTGGCCTAATGGTTGGGTTTTCTTGATTTGATTGGTTAACTGGGTTTGCTTGAGCTTGGGCGTTTATGATGTTAACCAATCGAGGGCACGTGTTTCTAAAATGGGTAGGGTCGCCACAATTAAAACAAGCTCGAACATAAGGAAACATGGGGTATTGGGGTTGTTGATATGTTTGGATCATGTTTTGAGTAGGGGGTGAGATTTAGTTTTGAGAGGTGCGGCAAGCCTTGCTCAAATGACCATAGCGTCCACAATTCGCGCATAGTCGACAAGGTAAGGTAGATGGATGGTGATAAAAATAGGTGTTACATTGAGGGTGAGGTCCAAGGTAAGGTTTCTTATTTGGGTAAGTTGAGTTGGGTGCTACTTGAGTGATTGGGATAGCTTGGAGGGGTACGGCTTGTGAGGCTGGTTGATTGCGTTGGGTGACAGCGAAAAGTTGCCCATCTCGTTTTCTCTTAGAAATGGGTTGAGAAGGGGATTCGGTTTGGGTGGAGTTTGAGGTTTCAGTTGATCTTTATCCTTCTTCTTCTCCTCCTTGAAGTTTTTATTCCGTATGCGGTTCTCGGTGAGCTCTGTAGCTAACTCCATTGCTGCTTCCAAAGTTGCAGGTGTGGTACTTATTACAGAGTCTTGAATTTTTGAAGGAAGACCTCGAATGTAGTGCTCGATCAAACGATACAGGGGAGTGAACAAGTTGGGAACCATTTGATTTAACTCGAGGAATCTCTTGTTGTATGTGGTGTGGTCGCCTTCCTTTTGTTTCAAAGAATAGAACTCATCCTCCAATTTCTTGATTTCGCTTCTTGGGCAAAACCGTCTTGTCATGATTTCCTTCAACTCTTCCCAAGTCAAAGTCATAGCATCTTCAATACCTCGTTTGGCCTTCTCTGTATTCCACCATGTAAGTGCTATTCCAAGTAAACGACCAGTAGCATATCGCACTTTGCGATCATCGGGGCAATCGCAATTTAGAAAAGTGTTTTCCATTTCTTCAAACCAATGGAGGAGAGCGGTGACACCTTCAGTCCCTTTGTAAATTGAATGATAACAATTAGCTATGTGCTATATACAATAATTTGTGAGATTTTCCTAAATATTGATGTTTTAGGATGATGAATAAGTTTCATTATTTTGTCTTAACAAGGGATGAATGTTGCAAAGTGATATTATGACATCCTTGGGGCTGTGAAGAATCAGAATGATGCATCTTCTGTTCACATGCTAAAGTATTGTAGTCTAAAGCATGCTAGACTAGTACTTGTTAATTATGGGTCTTGACTGAGACTAATTAACTCTAAACATTTAAATGTGTATGAACACAATAAGAATTTGTGTGATAGACAAAGTTGAGGAAGAATTTTCATTCCTTATAAGGAAAAACATGTAACTTTTGAAGAGTTTGTTCGAAAAGCTAATGAGGAGAATTCATTGTCTAGGCTTATTCAAGATGTTGAATTAGAATTATTCTAAGTTTGTGACAAACTTATGACAATGGCATGTGTTGCTTTGGTCAACTCGGAAGCTTATGTAAGCAAATGCAATATGAGTTGAATTCACTGATACAATGAGGTTGATCTTGTTCAATCATATGTGTATAAATGTCGTCATAAGTGAAGTTACAAAAATGTTGATCAAATGGCAAGAAATGTGGGGGATGATCCATTTAGAAACAACCCTATAAGGGTGTGTAGAAATGGTGTTCATTACCCCATCTGGATGAGATCCTATAACACTTAAATGTGGGGGTGTCTTGCATTTGTATCATAAAAGTTTGGCAATAAGGATTTTGTAATCCAATCTAACATTGCAAACATACGACTAAGTGGAGGACACAAAGGTTGTAGTGCATAATGGAGATGTGTTTGCCTTAAATGATACGCGTATCTTACAAAGACATATGATATAACCAGATTCAGATGGCCACTGAGGTTATAGTCTTAGAAGTTGACAATAGGCAAAATTAACTTACGAGTTAAGAACACATCATGACAACTGATCTCAAATATCCAAAGTATTTGTTAATGTTATGGATCCAACAACCTGAGGGTTTATTAGAGATCAAGTTGTGGAATGAGACTGAAGCCCACGGAAAAAGGGTATGTGAAGGACACCTAGCTTAGTTGACTGGAGATCCCAAGACTAAGTTCAATAGGACAACTAACTCATATGCCTAAGGGTAGTCACTGTGGGGGCATAAATGATATGCATAAGCTAGTATATATGGTTATACATACCCCAAAAGTATAAAAGGGTGTTTAAATACGTTCTAGTCTATTCCTATCATATTCAGTGACCGAGAGTAAGGCTAAGCATAATATGTGGTAAATGATTTGGATAAATCAAGATAACCACAATGCTTTTAATGATCTAAAGAGAATCACCTATGTTAGAGAGAAGTGTGGTCGCTTCGAATGGAATTGAGTGCACAATTCCTAGAGCTCTCGCAGAACCAGGAAAGTATTCCACGACCATTATTGGACACGATTATGAGGAGATGACCCGGCTAGGGAGAGTCTTGTGTGAAGTGTATTGTCGTCTACACAAACGGCAGACGAGTTCAAAGACATCGAGTTCTACTCAGAGCTAGTGGGCTAAGAGCATTTCATGAGCGAAGGTTCAAAGGGTAACACCTACCTATCGTATGCAAAACTCGACTGTCGAGGTTCCATTGGAAATTTTATGTGTTTTGAACGATCTCCATTCATGTGGGGGATTGTTGGAAAATTTGGTGAATGGATATTTAATAAATTTATAATTTAATGAAATTATAAATATTGATTAGAATCTTAATGGTAACAAACTCTTGAGTAGAGTTTTTATGTCACTTGATTAGCTTTTATTAGAGTTTTTATATCTCTAATTAATCACTAATTAAGTGAAAATTTGATTAGAGTTTATGTCTCTAATAAAATCACCAATTAAGAGAAACTCTTCATTACCCACAACTCTTGTATAAATGGTGGGCTATGTGCCTCATTGGTGACATGAGAAAAATACTAGAGAAGGGTTACAAGGAAAATACATGAACATATGGAGAGTTCTTAAAAATAAGAAATACTTGAAGACCCATGTGTTGGGTAATTAGAGAAATATGTTTTCTCTATTCGATTCCATCACCTTCGTATCATTATTTTCCACAACTTCTAACACCATAATTTTATCCGGTGTAACCTCGGACGTGTGGTCATCTCCGGCAGTACAGACTGCTTCGGCTGTTGTACCCTGGGAGACAGACGCGTCGTCTTTGCTAGACGCGCGGGATCTGTTTTAAGGGAAGCGTGTTGAACACGTGCCTCAACCAAAATTGTCAACGTTTTATTGTGGTCTTTGTTGCAGTCAAGGAGTATTTTTCAAGACTCAAGATGACGAATACTAGAGTCTAGGATGCTATCAAGTGCGCGTGAAGGACCCACCAGAAATGCGACTTGAATTAAGATTGGTATATATAATTATATTTTATATTTGTTTATTTAGTTATTGCACCCGGTATTGTACTATGATATTTCCTACGATTAACGAGAGTCTCGTTATTATATATTTCTTAATTATATTTATAAAAATGAACCTAGTTCATACATAAGCGCCCCTTTGTAATTAGTGGTTGCGTGGGATAGGGGTCCACCATCCATCCATTTGTTTGTGTTTGGATTTCCGGACACCCATAAACATGTGACATTCGTCTATCCATCGAAGCATCCTAATGCGTCGGAATATGCACTTTGGAGGTGCTCTAAAGACTACGAGTGGGTTTTGGTGAATCAACTATTGATAGGTTATAACTTGTCATGGCTTTAGAATGTTATCATCCATTGTTCATAGTAGGGGTGAGCATGGTGCGGTTCGGTTATTGCCTATAACCGAAACCATAATCGCACACTTCGGTTATCAAAAAAACATAACCATTCTGTTCGGTTAATGCGGTTTTGGTTAATCGGTTATTTACGGTTAATGTGGTTTCGGTTCGGTTATAGGTTGGTTATTTTATTGTTTCGAAAGTTAGGTTTAAATGTGTGGGTTATTCAATATATGCGCAAAAAATAAATATACACAGTTAAAGCTTGTAGAATTATCAATTATATTTTATTTCCACGTGTTATGAGGAAGCATACATACGAACACAAAGTGGCTAGAGTTTTAAATTCAATGAGGTTGGGTCATGGTTAAAAGACTTAAACACTTCACCAAAAAAATATGGATTGGGCCATGGTTAAATACTTAAACACTAACTTAAAACCTATGGTCTTATGGATTTGGCCATGTTTAAAACATTCGGTTCGATTCGGTTATTTGCGGTTATGTAACTAATAATAACCATAATCGAACCGCAACATGCAGTTATCAAAAATATAAATAACCGACCCTTCGGTTATTTTGGTTCTGTTTTTCGGTTATTTGGATTGCGGTTCGGTTATTTCAATTTTATGCTCACCCCTAGTTCGTAGTGCTTATCATGGGTTTTGGTGAATCAACTCTTGCTAGGTTATAACTTGTCATAGCTTCATAATATTATCGTCCAGCATTCATAGTAGTTATCATACTTGATTTCACTATTTTCTCAATTAATTTGTTTTGTATACCACAAAACTAAATATTTTTACTATCAATTTCAGTATCAAAGGGTCGTGTATGATTGTTTTTACCAATGAAAAATAAAGAGGTATAAATATAAAGAGCCTACCACTAATTACTCCTAAATTAACACCCTATACAAGGTAAGAGATAAACAATAGAAATAGGGGTAGATATATGTACCAATTTACACTCCCCCTCAAGTTGGAGCATGTAGGTCACGAACGCCTAACTTGCCAAGAAGGAACATCAGTTGTTGTGAGCCCAAAGCTTTGGTGAACAAGTCAGCGATTTGCATTTTAGTGTCAATGCCTCTCGGTCGAATGTGTTTTGATTTCACTCGTTCTCCCAACCCATCTCTACATGTTTTGTATGTTCATGATAGACCAGATTATTAGCAATGTGTCTAGCGGATTGGTTGTCACAAAAGAGAGGTGTTTGGGTGGTTTTGGTGTAAGTTTAGCTCACTTAATAACCATCACATCTACAAGACTTCACTTACCGTTGTTGCCATAATACGATATTCAGCTTCAGCCAAGGATCGAGAAACTACGGATAGCTTTTTGGATTTCCAGGGGACGGGTGCTCCACCAAAGAGAAGCACATAACCTGTTCTTGATCTTCTTGAATCAGAACATCCAAGCCAGTCTGAATCACTATATGCCATGAGTTCAGAACCGCCTTCCTTTGGCAACAAGATTCCTTGTCCATGAATAGTTTTTAAATACCTTAGAAGTGTTGTGGCTGCATCCATGTGGCTTTGTCTCGGGTCTGAAACGAATTGACTCAAAACGTTCACGGAGTAAACAATGTAGGGGTGTTCAGAAAATCCGAAACCCGAAAAAAACAAAATCCAAACCGAAGTCCAAATAAAAAAACCGATCCAAATTCTTATTTGGATATTCAGATGGATTCGATACGAATCCGATTTGCATATTCGGATATTTGAATCGGATTCGGATCTTACAATATAAAAAATTCAGATTATTCGGGTGATTTGGATATCTGAATATACCGAATAACATTTAATATGTCTTTAATAAAATAATGTTCCAATACATAATTATTAGTAGTTTAGCCCATATGAGCCCAGTACTAAAACACCTCAATCACACTTCATAAACAAAATCCCTTAAACTTTGTATTTGTTTTTAAGACTTAAGACTAGTTTCTATTTTTCGGTTTTGTATGCGTATTTTGAAAATAAATTAGTAAAATGTTGAAACCCAAAATTAGGGGAAAATAAAAAAATTGGAAAAAACTTTATTTGGTTTAATTTGGATATTCGGATATCCGTTTGGTTATTCAGATTTATCCGAATTGATTTTGGATTGATATAGATCAGATGGGAATACATCCAATTCGGATCGGATCGGATCGGATTTTGAATAGGTTCCTAAAAATTGCAAATCCGAATAATCTGATTCCAATAAGTCATCTGTATTCGTTGGCGTCCACCCTTGATTCTTCTTCGTTCTTTCAAATCTTCAACTTTTGCTCCATCAGAAAGGCACTTGGATGAGACCCCACGACTCCACAGTCCTTTAAAATGTCTAGAGTGTATTTTCGTTGACTAATAACAAGCCCTTCCTTCATTCTACCCACCTCAATTCCCAAAAAGTACTTTAAGTTTCCAAGGTCTTTATTGCTAAACCTCTTGTCGAGATAAATTTTAGTTTTATTTATTTTTGCTAGGTCATCTCCGACAATGATGACATCATCGACATATATTAGGGTCGTTACAAATGAGTTCTCTTTCTTAAAAATAAAAAGAGAGTAATCTGCTTTCGACTGTTTGAAACCAAGCGTTAAAAGAACAAAAGTAAACTTGGTACCAGTTTCGTGAGGCTTGTTTTAAACCATACAAAGACTTCCTCAATCTGCAAACTTTCCTCTCATTTCCCTCATTGAAACCATGTGGAAATTTCATGTAGACTTCCTCCTCAAGATCCCCATGCAAAAAGGCATTGTTAACGTCTAGTTGGGGAATACGCCAGTTTTTCTTCACTGCCAATGCAAGAATGGTAAGTACTGTGACTAGCTTAGCAATTGGTGTGAAATTATCATGGAAGTGAACTCCTTCTATCTTTGTGAACCCATTTTCCACAAGTCTGGCTTTCTACCTGACGTGTGCGTGTATATACATATTTTTACAATGAATTTTACACACGATTCGGTTTTAAATTTATAAAATGATTTATACTTCAACATTAAAACACACACGAAAGGGCAAGTGTACCCTGCCATATATGTAGTAAAATATCGGTAAGAACCAAGTACCGATCCTAGGATGCGTGCGGACGCAAAAGTACTAAACCTTTGTCGTTAAATTACCGGTAAAAAGATATGTGGATAATTTGTTTAGAAAAATATATTTTTGAAACATAATAAACTATAAACATAACAAGTAGAAAAATAATCTTGCTTTACGAACAACCGGAACATGTTAACTAAGTCGGTTTTGGCACCAAAACACTTGGTCATTTTTCCATTTTTCAAAGACAATTAGTATCCCTTTCGGGAATCTTAACATGACAACTCCTTGGAAAGTTAAAACGATAAACACACTTTAACCACCTAAAATTGTTTTTAACGCCCTTATTGATAAATGTCTATGAAAATCCCTTAAAAATAAGCTAGTCATCCGTTAGAAGTTTTCTAACCTCACTTAATCAAGGAAAGCTACACCGATAAACACAATGCAACCACCGAGACAAGCATAAACTAGATTCAATCACAACCGAGTTCATTTTATAAATCTTGAACACAAATCCACCAAGGAAGCAATTTTGGCCTAAATTACTAACCAAGATTATACTTATGTTAAGAATTCATAATAACACCATCTAACTCGTTAAGGTCCTTCCATGAGGGAAAACACTATTGATTAATATTAATTACCCCTTGTTAAACCAATACCCATTTCTAGTCTCATGATGTAAACATTTTAATCTAGTTAAAAGTTTACTAATAAGTGATTAATGAAGCTTCTTGTTTCAAATATCTCAACTAATCACATACTAATCTTCCAAGACAATTAATTATAACCAAGAAACCATTATCAATAAACAAGGTTGCAAACTAATCATCAAGGATTAACATAGAAAATGCTAAGTGTCATTACAAACATAGTTAACATACTAATGGTTGTTCATGAAGCAAGTAAATATGATTTTTTGCCCTTAGGCTACAATATTACATAACAACATCAGCTCAATGCTTGAATCTAAGTTCAAAATACATGTTAAGAACAAGGAATCAAACCATAAACAAGAAAGGATTTGATGGATTGGATGATAAAAAGGCTTCTTGCAACTTTGAGGCTTCAAACCGTCCCTAGCAGGCTGCTCTCGAACCTCAGAAATCGCCCAGAAGCTTGAAAAAATACCCAATATTTCGATCAGTAGCTGCTGCCTTTTTTAGAGACTTTTTCAATCGGCACGGCCGTGCGAGATCTGCACGGTCGTGCACTATTCCCGCAACACGTCAGCTTATCCAGAACAGTGATTCAAAAAGGGCACGACCGTGCCAGATGTGGCACGGTCGTGCGGCACCGGTCATCAGATTGCACTACCAATCGCACTGGCAGTGCTCTCGAGGAAATCAGCCTCACACGGTCGTGCGTGTCCAGAAATCATGTGGCACTGGCTGTTGCACTGCCAGTGCAGTGCTTGTTCTTTGCAGTGCACTGATCCGCACGGTCATGCCAACTGATATGCAGTCCATAGAATCTTTGTAACTTTGCCGTTTCGCCCGAAAAATCCAATATTTCTTCGTCTTCTAGTCTGGCACGCTGTTTAGGGCCTGTAAACCAAAACTTACATGATTAAGTGCCAAAACCTCGGTTTTATAGCCAAAAACGCATAAAACGGGGAAAAAATGGGGGACTAAAATGTGTGTAATTTAACATATATCACTACCTTTAAATCTCTCCAATAGGTTTGTACTTTAATTACTAGACCCATTTCGAATCTGTAGCACGCTTCTCGGCTGGTAACTCTTCAGGAGTCCATGTCCATGTTCCTCTAATGCCTTTATCTCATTTTCCATTACATGTTTCCAGTCTTTGTTTTGTACTGCTTGGTTAAAGGACTTTGGTTCATTGTTAGAGCTAATAGCCACCAGAAAAGCTTTATGATCATTAGTAAACTTTTTATAAGAAATTAAATGAGCTATAGGGTGCACCGTTGTAATGCTTCGCATTTTCATACCTTCCCTAGTTAGAAAGCATATTCATATTTCTATT
This sequence comes from Scalesia atractyloides, assembly GCA_947069175.1. NCBI lineage: Eukaryota > Viridiplantae > Streptophyta > Magnoliopsida > Asterales > Asteraceae > Scalesia > Scalesia atractyloides. The sequence continues at coordinate 75,076,891 of CAMTDV010000024.1, forward strand.
GTTGGAAACTTGTAGTCGCATTATACTCGTATTCATTTCCAACTTTGAAACCCAAGACTTTGATCATAGTAAAATTACATACCTTTACATACGTATTATACCGACAATCAATCGTTAATTACGTCTTTACTTACAAACTAATACTTGTTTTACATTCGAAACACTATTCACGTATTCACGATACTCAAATTATACTTACATACATGTTATATACTTAAAAACATGCCAAAACACCAAGTTTTAGCTAAAATGAATAACAAACCAAAGTTCAGGGACTAAAATGCAAAAAACTCAAAATCTGGCTAAAATGAGGCGTGGCGCTACGCAACGCCTAACCCTATTAGGCGTGGTGTAACGTCTAGCCCCCTTATCCGCATAAAGGTGTTTCTTGAATGCTCGTTGGCCAATTTCTCCGACCTTCTTCTACCCCACTCATCTTTCAACCTTCTTTAACACTAAACCCTAATCCTCTATTATAAAACCAAGCCTCCATCACCTCAGTTCACTTTTCCAAATCTTCTACTCTCCAAAACACTTGCAAACATCAGACAACTCAGATTGTTCTAAGTGCCAAAGTGAGTACTATACTTCATTTTCTTCATCTTTTATTCATCAAATCTTCTACTACAAAGCTTGGAACACCTCTAGGAGTGTTTCCACAGGTTTGCTATGGCAAACCGAGGTGGAACATCGCCATTTTGAAGTCCAAACCTTTCACACCCCGATTTCCACGTGTATCCAGGTGGGCCCGGTGGGGAGTATTGTGACGTGAGTTGATAACATCATAACCAAAAAAACACAAAGCAACACAGCGGAAGTCTTGGATATAAAATAATATTACAACCCGATAATGTTCAAAGTTCGAAAATAATAAATACAGACGGATTGTAACTAAGATCCACATGCGGATTGGAAATACGTACAAAAATGATAACAGACTTTAAAGCACAATTAAGGGTCGCAAATCCTCTACGTTGTCGCCTACGCAACTTCCAGCCTATTACGTGCTGTACCTGTAACTTAATCTTTTGAAAGTACGTCAGTTTTCACTGGTAAATACAATCAACTGACACTTTTGAAAATCTTTTCAAAAATTATTTTAAGTGCGCTAGGCACATTTTTATAAATAACTTGGAACAGTACAAATGACCTTGTTTTTACAAGCCTGTCAATACATATGGGGCCCAGTACAGAAACTGAGACATGATCGATTGACACACCACTTCTGAACTTTCACACAGAAAGCAGATAATAATAATTGGCACTGACGGGTTTATGCCTACACCCGTGCATAGGTCGCGGCCATTAGCACTTTAATGAGCCTAAGGATATCCCAAACACGGTCAAGCCCACCCCCAATGTTTAAGTTATCAGGCAATACAGATTAAAACGAGTTATGAGATTTAGTTAAAATCACAACTGGACAAAACGTGATCCCATACCCGATAAAGCAGTAATAATTTACCGTATCCCAAGCCTGTATAAGGGAAAATAGTTTAAAAGTATTTACCTGAGCTAAATCTTCAAAAAGTAATAACTCAGTCTCAAGTTAAAAAGATAAGTACAAGCACAATCTACTAGAAGGCGTTTAGTCTGGAATGATGGTTTTTAATAACCAATTAGAATGCTAACGGGTCCTTAGTTGAGTCATTGACTCGAACCGGCTAGTCTTAAGTAATGATTTCAGTGTAATACGCTAGATTAAGCGATGACCGGAATAGAATGTAATTTAAACCCGGCAAGTATTAATACTTATTTAATATGGGTAAACATATTACATTCTGGATTTTAAACTAAAAATGATAAGGTTAGACCTGTTTTGGTTAAAATACGTAAACTAGTCACGTATGCTTAACTGTTCGCATATAAGCGAAACCGGGTAACCGGATGGGTCATATACAAGTTCCATATGCCATTATACTTTAAACATGTTAATATCCGTAGGATATTAACATGTATGCCCATTTAGGTTTTAAAATCAAGTTACACCTCAAAAGGGCGTTTTGGTCATTTTACGCTTTATAAAAGAGGTTTGCGAGTAAACTGATGTTATTATCACACCCCGACCCGCAGCAGAAAAAGGTGATCGGGGCATGATTGGGTTTTCTTCAAAGCTCATGACATTTAATATAATATTTCATATTTATTATTACAATTTTAAAGAAGATCATACAATTAAATCATACAAGTACAACATGTTCTATACATCTTTCTAGACTTCATTATTTTTCTTCTAAGGCATTTTCCTATGTGTTCCTTGCTTCATCCTGTCCACCTGTATCATGTGTAAAAAAGGTTTTTGGGTCAACAAAAAGTTGGCGAGTGAACCTTGTTAGAAAACATTTATTATTGATTTCTTGTTGTATTTAATATGGAAAAATTATACAATAATCATATCTGAGCAAACGTAAATAAACATACAATAACAAACAATAACAAACCACCTTGCATGAGTATATGACATGAATGATAATGTATATGTTGGCAACTCACGTTCCGCTCATAGGTAATGGGGAACGGACGGCCTATGATGATGTATGTGCGATCAAGGCTCAATCAAACGGAGCCGATCGTATGTTGGCAACGCCTCGTTCACGCTCATAGGTAATGGGGAACGGTTCCGCTCATAGGTAATGGGGAACAGACGGCCTATGATGACGTATGTACTGAAAATGATAAATTTAATCTAAACATTAACCACACAAACAGTTGATACATATTGAATACACATTTGATCATGGATATGATGGATGCACAAGTGTTTAAATGAAATAAATAATAAGACACATGATACACCCCAAAAAGTGATTAAAACGGGGAATTTGTAGAGATTAACTCACAGTGGTTGCGTTTCTTGGATTGATGATGAATGCGCACGAATTTGGATTTAACCACGAGGGGAACTAACCTAAATAATAACATAATGGTTCGGTAAATAAATGGATTTTATTTGAGATTAATAATTCTAATTCATAACCTTAATAGGATTTCTAAATTTATTTTTGCGAGTTTAAGGATATTTTCTAACTTTAAAAATATTATTTTTAAGTATTTTTAAATAATTTTCTGATTAAATAAATAAATAAAATAAATAAATAAAAATGTTGACCGTTGACTTTGACTGTTTGACCGGTTCGGACTTGTGTTTGTTTGCGCTGAGTGAGGTTCGAACTCGTGACCTCCCGTACGCGTGCACGCAGCTCTACCAACTGAGCTACGTGTCTAACCCGAAATATTTCTGTTTTTAATTATACTTATATACTATTTAGATTTAACCAGAAATCATTTATTTTAAAAAGAATTTTAATTATATCGAACCGGTGCACATAACAGGTCTCGAACCCGGGACCTGTTGTTTAACGTTGCACACAGTCCACCGCTGGACTGTGTGTCTAACCCGAAATATATTGAAGTTTAATTATACATATACACATACTAGCGCTAACATATTTTGATTTAAACAAAAGGCTTGGATAATTTCAGGGGCGGTGTAACTAACCGGATTCGAACTCGAGACTTTGGCTTCGTGTTGCACACAGCCCGACCAATTGGGCTGTGTGACTAACCCGAAGGATATAAGATTTTTATTAAATTTATTATATTTACTAGATTATTTCGTTAACTAGTTTTAAAAAGGTTGTGTATAATTGGCGAACCGGAAAGCATGTACAGACTCGAACTCGGGACCATGGCTTGAAGTTTGCACACAGTCCACCACTGGACTGTGTGTCTAACCCGTTTAAAAATCCGATTTTAATTATATTCATAGACTGATCAGACTTCATCTTCTTCATTCGAATAAACAGACCGTTAATCCGATTGTTTCGCTTCATTAATCAATTCCTTTATTAAATTGTAAATAACTACACATGAGATTAATAAAAATGAAAGGGATTAGGTGAAAGATATACCGAACAGGGATTCCCTGTTTCTCCGGCGAGATTCCAACGATAGCAGATTATTCCGGCGACGTGTAACTTGCGACAGAGGATCTTCAGGAAATTTGAGGTGAGTGTGGGTGACTTCTGTCCGAGCTCTAGATTTCCTTTTTATAAGGTAAGGCAACAGTGGGATAGATTCTTCGGTTTTCCAGCAAGTATCTGAGAATTTCGGCGAACACAGATAAATTCCGGCGACTTGCGACGACTGCTTCAGAGTGTTTTAGCGAGAGTTTAAGAGAGAGTTTGAGAGATTGAACAGGTTGGATTGAGGAGTTTAGCCCTGTATTTATAGGTGATGTAATCCACCACGATTTCGGTTTTTCTGGTGATATTTTTTGGTAACTACCAAGCAATTCCGGCAGTAGAGTGTTTGAACAGAAAGCTCGAGATGTTTCAGTATTTGCAGATCAAATGTTTTGTAATCGGTTTCATCTTTTAATGTTTTCGGTTTCATTCATTTTTTTAATGTTTTCGGTTACAACATACTGGTTTTCTTTGATTCAGTGTATAATTGATAACTGAAATCGAATTATAACATGATTCGGTAACTGATAATTGTAGGCGCGTTCTACCTTTCTTCTAAAATCGTAACCGCTGAATCTTTGGGCGGCTTTCTTTTTGAGACCTCCCTTAATTGAAATGCGTATACATATATTAATGAATCTAAAATAAACCGAATGAGGCTTGGCAGCCGAACGGTTTATGTGTGTGTGATGGAGGCGGGTGACCCGGGTTCGAAACCCGGCGTCTCCTTATATTTTTTTTATTCATTGTTTATTACAAATTTTTAATTATAGATTTTAAGTTCTAAAATGTTTATTAATTATGTATCGTTTAAAATTAAAATAAACAATATATACGCAACGAATTTTATAACTGATTATTCGGTTTAATAAACGAAGCGGGTTTGGATAACCCGGTTTTTGACGGATGTTACAGTATCTCCTACTTTTAGAAATTTCGTCCCGAAATTTAAGTAGTGGTATGGTTGACTCGAAAGGAGGGTGGTTTTGACAATTATATACTTAGAAGGGGGTAAGAGTTTAAATTTTATTTGAGGCGGTAACGTTCCTAGTAATGGTTGAATACCCTGCTACAGGAATCGCTTTTTGATGCCTAAGATAAAGAATATTGATAAACAGAGTTGATTGACTAGGTATGATCTCATGCACAAGAGTTCTGAGAGAATCGATACGTTTGGGAAGATAAGGTTAAATCCTAAAACAAAACTTCTACCACTAATACCTACATGGAACCTCTCATAACTGCCTGACAATGCCTCTGATCCTTTGGCAAGAATACTTATATATAGGAAGTACCAGCGGCGTATCCACCATATTCTTGTCAAATTTTCATTGGCTTTATCAGTAAATTATAATTAGTTCTATGTGACTCTAAACACAACAACCAAAACTTGAGTCTTAATTCTGAAAGTATACATGTTTGAATGATGACAGTACCTCTATCGTTTGTTATGATGAAGAGGTTAGTCTATGTAGAAGTGAGACACAGCCCAACTTCTTTGAATGATGATATTGAAATACGCTGAGATGTATGATGATATGAATGCTAAATCAGTGAGTATGAAACAAACTTCAACCATGACATTACTAAATCCTACATGAAACTTCTCATAACCGCCTGACAATGCCTCTGATCCTTTGGCAAGAATACTTATATATAGGAAGTACCAGCGGCGTATCCACCATATTCTTGTCAAAATTTCATTGGTTTTATCAGTAAGTTATGATTAGTTCTATGTGACTCTAAAACATAAACAAACACAACAACCAAAGCTTGAGTCTAAATTCTGAAAGTATACGTGTTTGAATGATGACAGTACCTCTCTCGTTTGTTATGATGAAGAGGATAGTCTATGTAGAAGTGAGACACAACCCAACTTCTTTAAATGATGAGACGGAGATACGTCGTGAGGTATGATGATATGAATGTTAAATCAATGAGTATAAAACAAAACTGAAATAGTAATTCGCATTAAGATTCTTGGATAAAATTTCCAATTTATAATTGAGATACGTGAAGATTGAGATAACATAAAGAAAACATAAAAACTAAGCGGTTGGAGTTGAATTCTTGATTTTTGGTGAAGAAAACTAGTTGGGTGGTTCGTTTGGGCCGTCATTATCTTCAACAGGATTGGCGTTGGTGTTGTAAACTCTTCCTCTTGTTGATGGCCTAGTGGTTAGGTTTTCTTGATTTGCTTGGTTAACTGGGTTTGCTTGAGCTTGGGCGTTTATGATGTTAACCAATCGAGGGCACGTGTTTCTAAAGTGGGTAGGGTCGCCACAATTAAAACAAGCTCGAACATATGGAAACATGGGGTATTGGGGTTGTTGATATGTTTGGATCATGTTTTGAGTAGGGGGTGAGGTTTGGTTTTGAGAGGTGCGGCAAACCTTGCTTAAATGACCATAGCGTCCATAATTCGCGCATAGTCGACAAGGTAAGTTAAATGGATGGTGATAAGAACAGGTGTTGCATTGAGGGTGAGGTCCAATGTAAGGTTTCTTATTTGGGTAAGTTGAGTTGGGTGCTACTTGAGTGATTGGGATAGCTTGGAGGGGCACGGCTTGTGAAGCTGGTTGATTGTGTTGAGTGACAGCGAAAATTTGCCCATCTCGTTTTCTCTTAGAAATGGGTTGAGAAGAGGATTCGGTTCGGGTGGAGTTTGAGGTTTCGGTTGAGGTTTTATCCTTCTTCTTCTCCTCCGTGAAGTCTTTATTACGTATGCGGTTTTCGGTGAGCTCTGTAGCTAACTCCATTGCTGCTTCCAAAGTTGCAGGTGTGGTACTTATTACGGAGTCTTGAATTTTTGAAGGAAGACCTCGAATGTAGTGCTCAATCAAACGGTAGAGGGGAGTGAACAAGTTGGGGACCATTTGATTAACTCAAGGAATCTCTTGTTGTATGTGGTGTGGTCGCCCTCCTTTTGTTTCAAAGAATAGAACTCATCTTCCAATTCCTTGATTTCGCTTCTTGGACAAAACCGTCTTGTCATGATTTCCTTCAACTCTTCCCAAGTCAAAGTCATAGCATCTTCAACACCTCGTTTGGCCTTCTCTGTATTCCACCATGTAAGTGCTATTCCAAGTAAACGACCGGAAGCATATCGCACTTTGCGATCATCGGGGCAATCGCAATTTAGAAAAGTGTTTTCCATTTCCTCAAACCAATGGAGGAGAGCGGTGACACCTTCAGTCCCTTCGTATTTTGGAGGGTCGCAGGATTTGAAATGCTTGAAGGTGCATTTAGTGGTAATTGGGGGAGGGTTGACAACATTTTGATCTTCTTGATTGACGGGATTAGCCGGTAAGGGCTTGTTGAACTTGAACGACAAATGTTGGGTATTACGGCAGCCATTTGTTGAGCGATTTGGACAGCCATGCGCTCGCGGGCTTTTCCTGATCTCGTCCTCCTACGAGCGAGATTAGAAGACATCTACAAGGAATACATATCAAGAGTATGAGTTGGATGTTTTAGGGGTCATGTGTCGTATTTAGGAATGAACATTCATAAAATAAATATAGAATAATAAATCTACTACATCCATAGGATGTCTTGGGCTCTGCTCGTAATTGGGCCTTGCATGCCGCCATACTTCACCTTCGTAATCATGTGGGCCCCCATGATTACCGGGTTTTTCATATGGTTCGCATGTGTTAGCCTGGTTACGTACACTAAAACCCGGAGAAAAATCGAGAAATATGTATGTAACGTATGACATTCGGAATGTATCCATGTGTGGATACGGGGACAACTCAAAGTGGGGTTAGTTCGAACGACCTTTGGTGTGGCATGCTTTGGCCTAATAGGTCCTTTGTACTCTCATCGTTAGTCCCCAGGTAGGCAAACTGGTCCGTTATATTGGATTTATACGAATGCCAACCTAGACAGGACGTTCCGACTACCGGTACTTGTACCCTTACAGTTACTACATGCCCGTCGCAGAACTCACTTTGATGAGATTTGAAAAATGAAAAATGCGACAAAAATCTTGAATAACGGAAGTATGAAGGTGATTGAATATGTGAACATTGAAATATGTATGATGAATGTGTATGTAATTATGTATGTTTGACTGTAAGTATAATTCATTATGTATCACAAAATATAATATTGGAAGTGTTTGCATGCATTTGTGTATGTATAAATACGAAACAAATAAACATCATGAGTTTGCATGTAACCACATAAACAATTAAAATCTAATCAACTATAGTATAGGCTCTAAGGGTCTAATAACCTATCCTATATCCCTATAGTCAAAAGCTCTGATACCAATCTATCAGACCCCGACCCGCAGCGGAAAAAGGTGATCGGGGCATGATTGGGTTTTCTTCAAAGCTCATGACATTTAATATAATATTTCATATTTATTATTACAATTTTAAAGAAGATCATACAATTAAATCATACAAGTACAACATGTTCTATACATCTTTCTAGACTTCATTATTTTTCTTCTAAGGCATTTTCCTATGTGTTCCTTGCTTCATCCTGTCCACCTGTATCATGTGTAAAAAAGGTTTTTGGGTCAACAAAAAGTTGGCGAGTGAACCTTGTTAGAAAACATTTATTATTGATTTCTTGTTGTATTTAATATGGAAAAATTATACAATAATCATATCTGAGCAAACGTAAATAAACATACAATAACAAACAATAACAAACCACCTTGCATGAGTATATGACATGAATGATAATGTATATGTTGGCAACTCACGTTCCGCTCATAGGTAATGGGGAACGGACGGCCTATGATGATGTATGTGCGATCAAGGCTCAATCAAACGGAGCCGATCGTATGTTGGCAACGCCTCGTTCACGCTCATAGGTAATGGGGAACGGTTCCGCTCATAGGTAATGGGGAACAGACGGCCTATGATGACGTATGTACTGAAAATGATAAATTTAATCTAAACATTAACCACACAAACAGTTGATACATATTGAATACACATTTGATCATGGATATGATGGATGCACAAGTGTTTAAATGAAATAAATAATAAGACACATGATACACCCCAAAAAGTGATTAAAACGGGGAATTTGTAGAGATTAACTCACAGTGGTTGCGTTTCTTGGATTGATGATGAATGCGCACGAATTTGGATTTAACCACGAGAGGAACTAACCTAAATAATAACATAATGGTTCGGTAAATAAATGGATTTTATTTGAGATTAATAATTCTAATTCATAACCTTAATAGGATTTCTAAATTTATTTTTGCGAGTTTAAGGATATTTTCTAACTTTAAAAATATTATTTTTAAGTATTTTTAAATAATTTTTTGATTAAATAAATAAATAAAATAAATAAATAAAAATGTTGACCGTTGACTTTGACTGTTTGACCGGTTCGGACTTGTGTTTGTTTGCGCTGAGTGAGGTTCGAACTCGTGACCTCCCGTACGCGTGCACGCAGCTCTACCAACTGATCTACGTGTCTAACCCGAAATATTTCTGTTTTTAATTATACTTATATACTATTTAGATTTAACCAGAAATCATTTATTTTAAAAAGAATTTTAATTATATCGAACCGGTGCACATAACAGGTCTTGAACCCGGGACCTGTTGTTTAACGTTGCACACAGTCCACCGCTGGACTGTGTGTCTAACCCGAAATATATTGAAGTTTAATTATACATATACACATACTAGCGCTAACATATTTTGATTTAAACAAAAGGCTTGGATAATTTCAGGGGCGGTGTAACTAACCGGATTCGAACTCGAGACTTTGGCTTCGTGTTGCACACAGCCCGACCAATTGGGCTGTGTGACTAACCCGAAGGATATAAGATTTTTATTAAATTTATATATTTACTAGATTATTTCGTTAACTAGTTTTAAAAAGGTTGTGTATAATTGGCGAACCGGAAAGCATGTACAGACTCGAACTCGGGACCATGGCTTGAAGTTTGCACACAGTCCACCACTGGACTGTGTGTCTAACCCGTTTAAAAATCCGATTTTAATTATATTCATAGACTGATCAGACTTCATCTTCTTCATTCGAATAAACAGACCGTTAATCCGATTGTTTCGCTTCATTAATCAATTCCTTTATTAAATTGTAAATAACTACACATGAGATTAATAAAAATGAAAGGGATTAGGTGAAAGATATACCGAACAGGGATTCCCTGTTTCTCCGGTGAGATTCCAACGATAGCAGATTATTCCGGCGACGTGTAACTTGCGACAGAGGATCTTCAGGAAATTTGAGGTGAGTGTGGGTGACTTCTGTCCGAGCTCTAGATGTCCTTTTTATAAGGTAAGGCAACAGTGGGATAGATTCTTCGGTTTTCCAGCAAGTATCTGAGAATTCCGGCGAACACAGATAAATTCCGGCGACTTGCGACGACTGCTTCAGATTGTTTTAGCGAGAGTTTAAGAGAGAGTTTGAGAGATTGAACAGGTTGGATTGAGGAGTTTAGCCCTGTATTTATAGGTGATGTAATCCACCACGATTTCGGTTTTTCTGGTGATATTTTCTGGTGACTACCAAGCAATTCCGGCAGTAGAGTGTTTGAACAGAAAGCTCGAGATGTTTCAGTATTTGCAGATCAAATGTTTTGTAATCGGTTTCATCTTTTAATGTTTTCGGTTTCATTCATTTTTTTAATGTTTTCGGTTACAACATACTGGTTTTCTTTGATTCAGTGTATAATTGATAACTGAAATCGAATTAAAACATGATTCGGTAACTGATAATTGTAGGCGCGTTCTACCTTTCTTCTAAAATCGTAACCGCTGAATCTTTGGGCGGCTTTCTTTTTGAGACCTCCCTTAATTGAAATACGTATACATATATTAATGAATCTAAAATAAACCGAATGAGGCTTGGCAGCCGAACGGTTTACGTGTGTGTGATGGAGGCGGGTGACCCGGGTTCGAAACCCGGCGTCTCCTTATATTTTTTTTATTCATTGTTTATTACAAATTTTTAATTATAGATTTTAAGTTCTAAAATGTTTATTAATTATGTATCGTTTAAAATTAAAATAAACAATATATACGCAACGAATTTTATAACTGATTATTCGGTTTAATAAATGAAGCGGGTTTGGATAACCTGGTTTTTGACGGATGTTACAGTATCCCCTACTTTTAGAAATTTCGTCCCGAAATTTAAGTAGTGGTATGGTTGACTCGAAAGGAGGGTGGTTTTGACAATTATATACTTAGAAGGGGGTAAGAGTTTAAATTTTATTTGAGGCGGTAACGTTCCTAGTAAGGGTTGAATACCCTGCTACAGGAATCGCTTTTTGATGCCTAAGATAAAGAATATTGATAAACAGAGTTGATTGACTAGGTATGATCTCATGCACAAGAGTTCTGAGAGAATCGATACGTTTGGGAAGATAAGGTTAAATCCTAAAACAAAACTTCTACCACTAATACCTACATGGAACCTCTCATAACTGCCTGACAATGCCTCTGATCCTTTGGCAAGAATACTTATATATAGGAAGTACCAGCGGCGTATCTACCATATTCTTGTCAAATTTTCATTGGCTTTATCAGTAAATTATAATTAGTTCTATGTGACTCTAAACACAACAACCAAAACTTGAGTCTTAATTCTGAAAGTATACATGTTTGAATGATGACAGTACCTCTCTCGTTTGTTATGATGAAGAGGTTAGTCTATGTAGAAGTGAGACACAACCCAACTTCTTTTAATGATGAGATTGAAATACGTTGAGATGTATGATGATATGAATGCTAAACAGTGAGTATAAAACAAACTTCAACCATGACATTACTAAATCCTACATGAAACTTCTCATAACCGCCTGACAATGATGAGATTGAAAGGGTTTGTTAAAGTAAACAGTTTCGGTCGTTCCCCAAGCTTCCCCACAAACATCGGGAAACTTGGTAACGGGATTGTCAGTCCTATGGTACCATAACTTACTACTGGCCGGCTTGGCCAAAGCTAATGAATGTCATTCGTGTCATGTATATAATGCACCAACAAGTTCGTTCACATTATTGAAATCGTCGTGTTTATATAAACCATAGCATTTGTAATTTGAAAACTTGAAAACAATTTAGCACATATGAATCACCCCAAAATATTTGAAAACGTAAATGACGGGAGCTATGTACTCACTTGGGGTTGCAAAATAACCTTGAATCAAAGATTAAACAAGCTCAAATGTCCGAGAAATCAAGCGTGTCCTATAATAGGATAACTATGTAAATGTCGGGACTTTAAATCGGCGGATCGGTTAGAATGAGGTCTTGTAAACCAAATGAGTATTGGAACTCATATGAAATGGTTTAACAAAGTTAACATTCTGATTTGAAAAGGATTCCTAAGTGATTTTGACCAGTAATGACTCGTTAAGGTAGTTTACGTCACTTTAACAGATCATTTACATAGAAACGTGTTTGGATGGTTAGATATGTGTTATGATAAGTCTAATATGCCAAAATAAGTTTAATATAGTTGCAACATCAGTTTATATGTCAAAACATTGGTCACATATGCTTAAAGTTGATTTATGCGCAAAAAAGGCATTTTGGTCATCTATAAAGGCATAACTAGCGATTTAACATCATACTAACCAAACACGTGACCATAAGGTATAACCTCAGAGGGTTATTCCCTATACAATTATGGTCACAAATATGTGTTTGGTCGGATCCTAAGATTGGCCAAACGGGTCGGATTCGAAAGTCAAAGCGATGGTCATGACCGCTCGACTTACGACCCTAAATAAGCACTAAACTAAAAGTGATGAGTTAGACATGTCAAAACATGTCTAACTAAGTTATAAAAATGATTTGATATCGAAACAAAGTGTTTTGATATCTAAAAATTTTTCCGTCGTAAAATGAACATAATGCGCACTTTTGACCGAAACTTTGACTCATCACGTCGACTAGTAACGTGGTAAATCAGTAGGTATGATCGCTAAGGATCATAACCATCGTGATTACCATCATGTTGCAAAGCTCAATTGAACTTTGTTTTGACCAATTAATGGTCAAAGCCGAAAGTCAAACACTGTTTGACTGTTAGCTTGAAATAGCTAAAAGCAATGAAAAAGACTAAGGATGAGATCTTACTTGTGTTTAGGAACACCCAAGATCTCAGAGAACTCGGTAGGAGGCCTCCAAAAGGATGGAAGCAAACTCCAAGAGTATGGGAGGAAGAAGATGGAAATGAGCAAAGAGAAATGGTGAAGATCAAGCCTATTTATACTAATCTTGGAGCTCCCAAATCATGCCAAGGTTGATCCAGGTGTTAAGGCATGGATTAGTGTCCCTCCAGATGTCTAATGCAGGTTAAAGGTGGCATAGATCGCGACTTGGTGGCCAAGGAAGTTAACAAGAAGCTGCCAGCTTGATTTTAAGAAGCTTCTGAGCTGGGGACCCCTTACGGACCGTGTGGGGTTAGGCCTTACGGTCCATAAGGCCCTTGCAGGGGCATAAGTTCCAAAATTTTCAGAAATGGCCCCTAAACTTGTTTTCGTCGCGTTTTAGCATCGTTAACCCCATTTTTAAGCTCCAAAAGGATGAATAAACATAGGGAACTTGAAATGTGTTCAAAAATGTCTCAGGTGTTGGTTTGTTGGGTCGTACGGTTGCGGTTTTCGGTTAATTATGACGAAAATCGTAACAAACACGCAAATGACCGTAAACGCGTAACGAATGATATTTTTGCATTCCAATCATTAAAATACTAGATTTTAATGATTACAAAAATTTTTGGATGTGCGTACATGTTCCGGATAACGATATAAGCGGATCATCATAGTTTCGCAGTATTTGCAAAATAGCCCCTAAAGTTGCAAAAGCATGCTTTTGCCATACTGAAGCCCTCGAAACTCATTTCTAAGTTACGTAAAGGGTATTTAAGGAATGTTAAGCTTGTATCTTTGTTCCGAAGTGTACGCCGTGTTAAACTGATTATGTTTGCGTAATAGTTTGCGATTTCACTTCCAGAAGTTGTTTAAGAGTTCGGAATCGTGCAAGAATTGAATGCGTGCAATTGTCATGATAAAAATATAAATCTCAGAAATAAAACGCAAAAATTTCATTGATTGATAATTCGTTCGGAATCGTTACACGATCGGATCACCACAAATGTTACAGTCTCCCCTACTTTAGGAAATTTCGTCCTGAAAATTAATTCGAGGAAACTTGTGGAAACAGATGTGGGTATTTCGCTTTCATTTGATCCTCTCATTCCAAAGTAAATTCTGGGCCACGTTTGGATTCCCAGCGAACTTTGACTATCAGAATTCGTCTGCGCTTGAGTTTCTTGACTTCACGGTCCAAAATCTCCACAGGTTCTCGACGAAGTGCATAGTGTCATCAACATGAATTTCGTCGAGAGGGACGTGAAGATTTGTGTTGGCTAAACACTTCTTTAGATTGGACACGTGGAAAGTTGGGTGAACGTTCCTAAGTTTAGGAGGTAGCTCAAGTCGGTAGGCCACCTTTCCGATTCTTTCAACGATCTTGAATGGTCCAACGTATCGTGGTGCAAGTTTTCCTTTCTTTCCAAATTTGACCACTCCTTTCCAAGGGGATACCTTGAGTAGGACATGATCACCGACTTGGAATTCCAAGGGCTTGCGTCGTTTGTCCGCATAACTCTTTTGACGGCTTCAAGCTGTCAGAAGGTTATCGCGTATTTTCTTGACTCTGTCGGCTGTGTCATGAATAAGTTCAGGTCCAGTAAACTGAGACTCTCCAACTTCATTCCAACAGACAGGTGAATGACATTTTCAACCGTATAAAGCTTCGAAAGGCGCCATGTTGATGCTGGCGTGATAACTATTGTTTGTAGGAGAATTCGATCAACGGTAGATGCGAATCCCATCTACCACCAAAGTTGATCACATGTGCTCTAAGCATATCCTCCAATGTTTGAATTGTTCTTTCAGTTTGTCCATCCGATTGAGGATGATAAGCAGTGCTTAGATTTAGTTTGGTTCCCATAGCCGTTTGCATGGTCTTCCAAAAGTGAGATGAGAACCGACCATCTCTGTCGGATATGATGTCCAAAGGAACACCATGACGAGATACGATCTCCTTAACATAGATCTTGGCGAGTTTGTCAGCAAAGTAATCCTCACGAATTGCCAAAAAGTGTGCTGACTTTGTTAAACGATCAATGACTACCCAAATGGCATCATGACCTCTAGATGTGCGCGGTAGTTTGTGATGAGATCCATCGCAATGTTCTCCCACTTCCATACCGGAATTTCTGGTTGTTTAAGCAAACTAGATGGGCGTTGATGTTCAGCTTTGACTTTAAGACAAGTTAGGCTTTTTGATACATACAAGGCAATGTCTTGCTTCATACCCGGCCACCAATACTTGGTACGAAGATCCTTGTACATTTTGTCTGCACCAGGATGGATTGAATAACAAGACTTATGAGCTTCGTCCATCAATAATGTGCGGAGATTGTCTTGATTTGGAACCCACAAATGGTTCAAATAATAGAGTAATCCATTGTCCTTCATTTTGAGTTGAAGTTCGAGATTTTGAGGTAGTTCATTTTTCAACAAGCTTTGGTTTGTCTGAATATCGGATTGAATTCGAACACAATGAAGCTTGACACGTTCCTTACGACTAAGCGCATCGGCTACGACATTTGCCTTGCCAGGATGGTAGCGAATTTCGCAGTCGTAGTCGTTTAAAAGTTCAACCCAGTGCCGTTGTCTCATGTTCAACTCCTTTTGATTGAATATATGTTGGAGACTTTTGTGGTCGGTGAAAACCATACATTTTGTACCGTAAAGATAATGTCTCCAAATTTTGAGAGCGAAAACAACAGCACCCAACTCAAGATCATGAGTGGTGTAGTTCTTTTCGTGAACTTTCAATTGTCTAGATGCATAGGCTATAACTTTGTCCATTTGCATGAGAACTCAGCCAAGGCCTAGACTCGATGCGTCACAATAGACAACAAAATCATCGTTGCCATCGGGTAAAGATAGAATACGAGCATCGCAAAGCTTTTGTTTCAGCGTTTGGAAGGCTTCCTCTTGTTTGGGTCCCCACTTAAATGGCTTATTCTTTTTGAGTCAAAGCGATGAGGGGAACCGCGATCTTTGAGAAGTTCGCGATGAATAAACGGTAATATCCAGCAAGACCAAGAAATGAGCGAACTTCTGTGGGAGTAGTGGGTGTGTTCCAATCCCTAATCGCAGTGATTTTCGAAGGATCCACATGTATACCTTGCTCGAATTGAACTTCTTTTAGCCAAAACTCTCACTTGGAGAATTTGGCATAAAGTTGTTCTTTCTTTAGTAGTTCCATAGTTAATCAAGATGTTGTTCGTGTTCGGCTCGAGACTTGGAATAAATAAGAATGTCGTCGATGAAAACAATGATGAACTTGTCCAAATAAGGTTTACAAACTCGATTCATCAAGTCCATGAAAACTGCTGGAGTTTGTCAAACCGAAAGGCATGACAGTAAACTCGTAGTGACCATATCGAGTGCGAAAAGCAGTCTTGGGAATATCTTCTTCTAGCACACGAAGTTAATGATACCCAGAAGGTAGATCAATCTTTGAAAAGCAAGTAGCACCTTGCAGCTGATCAAAGAGGTCATCAATGCGAGGTAGGGGATATCGATTTTTGATCGTGAGTTTGTTGAGCTCACGATAATCGATACACATACGGAAAGATCCATCCTTCTTCTTCACAAATAGGACAGGAGCGCCCCAAGGTGAATCGCTCGGACGAATGAATCCTTTATCAGATAGTTCTTGGAGCTGTTTCGATAACTCTTGCATCTCAGACGGTGCAAGACGGTATGGAGATTTAGCAATTGGGTTGGCACCAGGTACTAGATCAATGCGGAACTCAACTTGACGTACAGGAGGTAAACCAGGTAGTTCCTCAGGAAACACCTCAGGATAATCTCGAACAACGGGATATCCTGAACAGTTTTGCTTTTGCCTTTCTCCTCTATGATATGTGCCAAGAAGGCAACATAGTTCTTTCGTATGTATTTTTGGGCTTGGTTACAGGTCATGAGTTTAAGATTACTAGCGGGTTTCTCTCCACGAACTTCTAAGACTTCACTAGAGGGAAGAGGTATTCGAACTATCTTGTCAAAACAAATAACTTCGGCATGATGCTTGGTTAGCCAATCCATTCCTATGATGATGTCGAAGCTTCCGAGTTGCATTGGTGTGAGGTTAATGGCGAAAAGATGGTAATTAAGGTTTAATTGGCAATCACGAATGACAAAATCAAGTTTAAGAGGTTTGCCATTAGCTATTTCGATTGTCAAGGGCTTTCCTAGTTTAGTTCTTGGCATTGAAAGCAATGGTTCAAAGGCTAAGGACACGAAACTCCTATCGGCACCCGAATCGAAAAGAACAGAAGCAGGATGATTGTTGATAAGGAACGTACCGTTAAAGACTTCGTTATCAGCACGGGCCTCGTTGGCGTTAATGTTGAATGATCGTCCACGAGCTTGATTGGCATTGGCTAATTTCGGGCAATTATTTTTGTAATGGCCCATCTCACCACAGTTAAAACATGACCCGGGTTGAAAGTGAGGTCGAACGGGATTTACTTGGGGTTGGACATGATTCTGTGCAGCTTGGTTTGGAACAGATCGACAAACATTGGCCAAGTGGCCAAATCTTCCACAAGTAGTACATTGACGACAGGGCAGATGAACTTGGTGGTGATCGTTGTACCGATTGCATAACGGTGCAGTACCAGCATATGGCTTCCTCACGGGAGGTTGAGCTGGTTGGTTTTGAGGAGCTTGATTGGGTTGAGCGGCTGGTGCGGTTTGTGCTGTAATGGCAAAGTTCTGAAAAGCCTTACGCTTCTTCGATCGTTAGAAGGCTCAGCTTTGTTTCCATTTTGTTTCTCTTGAGTGGTTTTGGTGGATGACTTCTTATCGCCTTTGCGATGAAGGTTACCCTTTTTGACCTGAGACTCGGTCAAAGTTGCAGCTAGCTCAATGGCCTGTCGGACAGTGGTTGGGTTACTTCCGGTAACAATGTCCTGAACGGGGTCAGGTAAACCATCGATATACTTATCGATTGCCTTATCTAAAGGTGCCACCATTGAAGGACAAAGTATACTCAACTCCTCGTACCGGTTAGTATAAGCAAGATGCTTGCCACTATCCTGCTTGAGGTCATGGAATTCGTTTTCGAACGCTCTCTGCTCATGACGAGGACAGAATTCCTTCATCATTAAAGCCCTAAGCTCTTCCCAAGTTTGAACTAAGGCTACATTGGCACCTTTGTCCTCATTATACCATTCCACCACGTAAGAGCTCTCTTTTCAAATACACTTGATGCGAACTGAACCTTTCGCTCATTTGGACATTGAACAAATCGGAACGTCCTTTCGAGACTCTCAAACCATTGCAGAAGCCCAATGGCTCCCTCAGACCCAGAAAACGAGAGTGGTTTAGCCAAACAAAACTGTTTATAGTTGCACGGAGCTGATGCATTGTTATTGTTATTGTTGTTGTTGTTTGCTTGATTAAGTTGGGTCACAAGATTTGGGAGTACCGCAGCAATTTGCTGAGCGATAATGGCTGCCATTTCGGCATTTTGAGTTGCATCACGTTGAGGAGGCATTCTAAAAGAAAATATGAAGGAAGGTATGTGAGATCGAAATAAATCAGGAGAGGTGTTGAAAATATCGACGAAATAAGGATGGTGGTCATTTGTTCGTTTCTCAAAACAAACAAACGACACACGATGACTACTCAAAGTAAATGGGTCTTTATAATGTATCGCGAAGACATGCTTTAGCCTATAAGTGGACACTCACCCCAAGAGTTCACAGGTAAGAGTGACTGGTCCGATTAAGTGGATTTGTACGAACACTCTAACCTTGGACAGAAAACTCGGGGTACAGGCACCCACCCTTCCAGATTGCATGTGTTCACATTAATAAAACCCAAACTTTGACGAGATTTTGAAAACCTTGAAGGCATAAAGCCCAAAAATGATTCATCTAAGAATAGATGTTTTTCTTTGCAAAAGGTTTTTGGAAAGATTTTGTGACTTTTGTATTGTTTTTGGTAATCACCTAAGGATAGGTGATATTGTTGTATTTTATGAATCTAAACGCAAGTAAACTCGCGTTAGGGTCTTAGGAAGGTTATAGTCTAGGTCAAAGCATTACTAATAACCTAATTCCCTATAACCAATGCTCTGATACCAATCTGTAACACCCCGACCGCGTAAAAACAACAAACCGCGACGGAAACGTCGGGGAGTCACATTAACAGATTGTTACAACAACACGTAGTAATTAAAGTTATGTTTCATTGAATATTGAAAATTTCATAGTTACATTGTCTTGGAAACTAAACAAACTAAATAAACTATTTTCTTTCATATTTTAAGGCACTAAGTCCGCGTCCGATCCTAAGTGAGCATGCATCAACATCAAGCATTGTTCCCTGAAATATATGTGAAAACGAGTCAGCAAAAATATGCCGGCGAGTACATAGGTTTTGTGAGGGTGTCAAATTCATGGCCTTGAATATGTATTTGCAATACCTCGTCAGACTACTAGAGTCGTTAATTGAAACCCGTGTTATCAAAAGGTATTTGGTATTGCAATGATAACTAACCAACTAAATCAAGTTAGTTATAGTTTATAAAAGACTTGTAGCCATGAATCTTGACCAAAACATTTGTTTTGTAAATTCGAGTAGTAAATCGTCTTGAAGAAACTTTGTATGGTTTATATCTTAAATAGAAAATCGTTGCGTGTAATTGTTAGAAAACCTTTGTTTTAAGTGATGCAAATAACGCCACGAATGTAATACGATAAAAGCACTTATATATAGGAAGTACCAGCGGTGTATCCACCATGCTTTTATCACATTACATTTATTTTTTTTTTCCTATTTGAAGATGTTTTTTTTTTTCGCTTTAATGTTTTATCATTCTAACGCAAACTTAATACGTTATTATTTAATTTTTTAATTGTTAAATGTGCTTATGATTTTTTTTGTATCGTATCAAAGCCTTTTTTAATTTTTTGATCTTATTTTTATTCCCCCTAAATCTTATTTAATTAAAAAATTTAATGCAACAACTTACAACAATAACCAACACCACCAGCCAATTCCCCCGCCTCCCAACACCCCGGGACAACGGGACCAATGCCAATTCACCCCCAAATATCCAACCAGACCAATTACAAATTTACCCCCCTTTTTCTCCTTCACCATAAATCCAACCCTCATTTACTTCTTTTTAAACATCCCACACAAACTTCCTTATTTTCCAACTAAAACAAGTATTACAACCAAGTTTCACCATAAAGCTTTACTACGAATTAATCCAAACCCTTTCCTTATTAAACTCACTCTCCTAAAACCATCTCGGGACATTACATTAATTTTTTTGGAATAGCTTGTTTCAATTAAATTTTATTATTTTAATAATAGTATCTGAAAAAACTTTTTTTTAATTCTTTTAAGAACTATTATCTTTTAAATTTTTCCAAGTATGAAGTTTTGTTAAAAACTTAAACGAAAAACTGCCGTTAGTCAACCAACGGTGCACTAGGCAAATTTCCTTCCACCATGACAAACTCGATATCCGTAATTAAACCGTACCATTTAAATCAAACTCGTCAAACAATGTATTTTTTTTAACAATTTGTAGTATGAAACATTTTTTCTTTTAACTTGAAAAATTTGTTGTTTTTTAAATTAAGATAATTTGTCTATCCAGTTTATAACTCATCAAATTACAATGTTGTTAAATATATGATTCGACTTCACCATTGCCAATAGTTTTGTTTTTAGTAACTTACTAATTAATTAATACAACTGTCCAATTTCGCAACTAAACCCAGTTTCAATTATTATTTTTCCTTCTTAACTTATTTTATTTATATAATTTTTAATTATTTGCAAAACTTTGAAACAGCTTCCCATTTTCAAAATATCGTATAATTTTACACTACATTGACATTTACTACTTTATTCCTTGGATACATTCTCTTTAATAAAAATTTATTATCAAATTAGTACAACTTTCAATCAATCTTATTTCTATTTAACGAAACTGTTAATTTAATGAGTTATGGTAAAACCATAAATTAATTCTAACGAACCAATACTCCACATACATCCCTAATTAAATCAAACTTGGATTTATCCATTACGTTTTATTGAACCGATCATTTCAAAATTTTAAATTTCATTTAACTTCTCTTTGAATTAAATTAATTTAATTTCTTTGTTTTTTAGACAATTGTGGATCTAATGTTAAAACCTTTATAATCCGATTTGAAATATTTCCTTATGCTTAATATTTATCTATTCGCATCGCCTGTAAACTTTTACACTCTTGAATATTGATAATTTAAACTACAAACATTTTCAACTAACTAGAATTTATATTTCTATAATAACTTAATATTAAAAACGTTTTTATTTTATCAGAATATGCTTTTTAATTTAATCTTATGTATTTAATGTATTGTTAATGTTTTGAAAATTGTTGTGAATCATATGCAAAGTTTCAATTTTAAATGTTTTACATTTGTCATTTTACTAATTTTACATATTAACGCTTATCTAAATTTGTACTTTGTATTTTACTTAAATGTTTTATTTTATTTGTTTTCTACAAATTTCATTTTTCCTTTAATATTTAAAATTTCAACATTAATTGTACTGTTGTTACAAAGTTATATTACTTACTAAGTCCAGTTAATTAACTTTTTTGATAGTTTAAATTGGTTATCAATCCTATTTTTTCTGATTTATTTTAGATACGACTTGGTTTTATTTAATTTAATGATTTTGTTAAATACACAATTTTAATTTACCTTAGATTTTGAGCATAAAATTTTGCATTTAACTTTTATTTTAATCCAAATTTTAAAACAAATTACTATTTTAATGGGTAATTTGAATGTTTAAGTTTAATGTATGATTACATATATGTTTTATTTTGAAATGTTTTGTCAATTAATGATATATGGATTTTACAACTTATTGGGATAGATAATTTTTAATAATATATTTTATATTATTTAGAATTTTTAGAAACTTTATCTTTTTTTATACTTAAGATTTTTCGAGGTTTTAAACCCCTTTAGTTTTATGACTAATGTATTATTAACTCTAATTACAACAATTCAAAGTAATGTCAAATATGATCTAACTTAGTCATTATTGTATGTTTATCATATTTTGTTCATATGGAAATGCTAATAATAATATAGCTATTTATTGCTTCTGATGTTTAAAGAGTTTATATCACCATAACCATACACATCTCACTTACCGCAAAACTTAAATGGCGACAGCAAACCTCTATTATTTCGATGTACATATAGTTCCTATTTTAAATGTCATAATCTCATATATCTATTTAATACCGATTCTATTGTTGTCTTTGATTAGTCAAGAATAATACATGTATTGAAAATTTCTGATTTGCAAATTAATTTTGTACAAACTTATTTATATTTAAATCTGAAGCGTTATTGGAGTTTAGTGATGAAAAGATACTCATTAATGTTGTTAATTAATTTACTAATAGTTCTGGGTTAACGCTTTTTAAAACTTAGTGGTTTTAATTGTTAACGTTATGTATATAGATACAGTTTTTCACACAGTTAAAACAGAATTTATTTCTCAATACGTTTATTCGACAATGACCATTTATGTCATGACAACATGTTTTACATTTGATTGGTTTAATATACAATTTGAATTTTATTAACAAAGACATGGATATGTTTAAATAATAATTAGTAATGGGGTGAAATATGATTAAAAGCACGTGATCGTGTGTATAATCTATTTTAATGCTTTATCGTATCATAGTGCTTTACAATTTCTGGAACATTTGTATGTCGTAAGATTTTATTAAGATATCCTAAGTCTTTCAAGACGTATATTACCATTTACGAATTAAACATTTGGTAGATCATGGTTACAGATTTACAACTAAATGTTTATTAGTTACATATTGATGTCCTTACCATATTATTCAGCTTCATAGCCCGACAGGATACATATGCAACGAGACCATAATTCGATCACTCACAAATAGAGTCGGCTAATGCTACTTTTCATTAAACATGCTTTGATCTGAGCTGCTACGTAAATACATGCTTAGCATAAACAAACAATTTTAGTTTGTAGTTTTAAATTTCCAAAATGCTTAAATTTAAGCGAAATTTCTGTGTTCTAACATCTGTTACATATCGTTTCGCTTTTTTTATGGTCGGTATTACTCATCTTGCAGATGACTATAGTTGGGACCAGTTCGATGTTAGGTTAAGTCGCAACTTGTTACGTACTGGTGCTTTGTATATGCTATCCAATCATTGTTGTTGCTGATTTTAATTATTATAATTATTAATTTTTCATGATTTGTTATCTAAATGTATCTTTACTAACGCTTTAAACATATGCTCACCTTTACTTTATTGTAGACTGTATTTTAAATATGTCAACAGTGATGATGTTATCGCTGCAACGATTAGCTTCTTAAACTCCTAATAGAACTAGGTGTTTTTTGGGTTGGTATTTGGTAATGACTGTTGAGGATTTTGTTTGATTGTATGAAATCGACCTTTTAAATTTGCTTAATTATTGTTATGATTCTTTAGCAATCTGGTTCGCTATGCTCGGATGATTCTGCATCGGTTGGTTCAGATTGATCAAGCCATAATTGGAATTAGATGAATTGCCATGATCGACCTAGTCTAAGTCTTAAGTACAATAACCGCTATCTTCATTATGCTTAAACTGTCATATGCTAATGTTTGCACATTTGAGCTTGTTTAACCAAACGATACGTGCGATTTGAAAACCAATTCCGTAATACCATCCGCAATTTACTCACGATTCTTCGTTAAGTTAGAGTGTTCCAATCTTACAAAGATCTCACCCATTTCAGTGAATCCTCTACGCGTTGGTGGAAACCACACATGACGAATTTTAATTAGGGACACCGACCTTAATAACTAATTCAATCTTGATTTTCATCTCACAAAGTCTAACACTGGAGAGATCTGGGACAATGCCGTAAATTTAGCAGGCTTTTGTCATTAGGCCAAATCGTTGCGATCAACATTTTAACACCTTTGCTATGTCGTGTTAAACCTAACTGTCAATGTTCTTAAACATCAATGCCGATTTACTGATCATAGTTTATTATTAAATTTTCTGTTTAAATTTGTGTTTGAACCATTCGATTTTATGTTTATCGACTTTGCTTTGGTATAGGAATACCAAGCCAATCTACCTAATTATCACAAACAACTAAAAGTTAACCTCTACCAATGTCCTATTACCTCCTTACTCGCTTATTTAACACTTCACTCATACTGCACTAATGCAAGTTTTAGTAAGTGATATGAAAATTTCTTACATGCTATTGCTACTGATATGTTTAGTGTATGACTTACTGAAGGTTACGGTTTTATGTCCTTATGTGATTAATACAAACATGATATAATAATAATATAATAATAAAATAATAATAATAAATAAGAATCTATATAATAACAATTACTAAATAAGTATATTTGTAAAACCAGCTTTATAACAAAACACTCACCCATACGGATTATAGTTCAAAAACGAGTGTTTAAGTCTAATAATCTCTTTCTTGTATACATATCTTTAACTTATTCGATCCAAACATTCCATAAACTTCAACCACCCAAACACCTTCATTCTCCAATTCTCACCAACTCATCAATACTCGGATAATCGGGAAACTTTGCAAAATTGTGAGTATACATGATCCCCTTTTTTGTTTTATCACTTTTGGGTGCAATATATACACTATACAAAAACTCACCACAAACACTTATACGCAAACACTTTAAACATGCAATCGAATCTAACTTACATGCTTACATGTTATACTTAGGAATGCATATATGCTAGAAACTTTACGTGCATAGTGCTTTGTCATTAACTTCGTACAAGCCTCCCTTAACATGTATAGTGCTATAGGAGTAACGCACTACCCCTATTCTTGAGGTCATGTTAAGTTATACACATACGGTCTTATCATTGCTACGATAAGATTACGCTAGCGGAAATCTTTGGGTTGATAAGTATGTTTTGAATGCTAGATACGTATATTATGCCTTAGTATATGTTATTACCATGTGGATTTCGTTAAACTCTTTTATACTTATGCTAGTACACTTAAACTTATATGCTCGCCAATACTTTATGTGTTGACATGTTACTTTACTACATATTGCAGGATTGTGTTCATAACGGATTGAAAAGAATCTAGTAGGAAGGACTAGAAACACACAAAACTTTAATTCTTATTTATAGACTAGTCATACGATACTTGTTGTACTTATTTTATTTCAATTTTGTTGTAAGTCTATTTCAAACAATGTACTTTATGTTTGCAATGAAATGAAATTCGTTTATTAAATACTTGTCACATCTAGTGTTATGAAGTCTTGAGCAATCTACTTTCGTCCTGCCTCGATGATTCCGCCATCGGTTGGGGTGTGACAGATTGGTATCAGAGCCTTAATTATATGGAATTAGCAAAAATTGCCATTATTTGCCATTATTGGTACCCATACTTGACCATTCTTGATTTCATGCTTCAAATACTCAAATTCTTCCTATTTGCTTAAATCTCATCTTTTGTCTTAAACCAACCCTATTAGGCGTGGCGTAACGTCTAGCCCCCTTATCTGCAGAAATGTGTTTCTTGAATGCTGGTTGGCCAATTTCTCCCACCTTCT
Source organism: Scalesia atractyloides (assembly GCA_947069175.1). NCBI lineage: Eukaryota > Viridiplantae > Streptophyta > Magnoliopsida > Asterales > Asteraceae > Scalesia > Scalesia atractyloides. The sequence continues at coordinate 75,102,600 of CAMTDV010000024.1, forward strand.
TCTTCCCCAATCATCTTTCAACCAACTTTAACACTAAACCCTAATCCTCCGTTATAAAACCAAGCCTCCATCACCTAATTTTCACTTTTCCAACTATTCTACTCTCCAAAAACACTTTCCAATCAGTCGCAAACATCAGAAAACTCATATTGTTCTAAGTGCCAAAGTGAGCACTATACTTCATTTTCTTCATCTTTTCTTCATCAAATATTCCACTAACAAAGCTTGGAACACCTCTAGGAGTATTTCCACAGGTTTGCCATGGCAAACCAAGGTGGAACATCACCATTTTGAGGTCCAAACTTTCTGATTTGGAAGAACTTTTGTTAAACTTAACAAATCGTGTTTTCTTAACTTAATCTTGTCCCTACATGTTCTTGAACCTATCTAAGGTTATGAGGATTATTGGGGTTAGATTCTTATAAGTTTAAAAGGTGCAAACACCTCTAAATTTTCTGTTTTGAAAAGGGTTTACACAACCCACAAGTGATGAAATCATTCGAGCTTGTTATGATTCTTGTGACAAGACTCCTGTTTTGTTATAGGTGCGAATACTTGGAAGCCATGGCTATCCTAACTTCATTCCACCACCTCACTTGTGTAACAACCCCGATCTTTCGAATTGTTATCCGAATTCCGTTATTTCCGTTTGTTTCTGTTTCTAACCCGTTTGTACTCTGAGATTTATTATAATGGTTTACAACTATTTTGAAACGCATGTTATATCGCTTATTTATCGCATTTAAATAGCTTAATACTCGCAACTCTCAACGCAAACTCAAATCACGGTTAATTATGTTACATTATGTTATTTATGTGTTATGTGTGCTTTATGATTTATGGTTTTACTCGCTATCACAATGCTCTCGCTCGCATAAATCGCTTAATCGCATTATTTTATTATCCCAACGCTTAACGACTCGCTAAAATGCTTAATGTAACTAACTAATACGAATCGAATCGCCAAACAAGCACCTAACGAACAAAACTTAGCCACCAGGCCAGGTTCGGCCGAAGTTGGGCACCCCAACTTCGCCCGAAGTTGACAAGGGAAAACCAATGTGCCAATTTCACCCAAACTTGTCCAAACCAAGGAAAAGGGCCAAGTTCGCCCGAACTTGTTCCCTGCCCTATTCTTTCTCCTTCACCTATAAATACCCACCACCTCCATTCGTGCTCTCCTTGCTGCAACTTCGCTCCAGAGCTCCCAAAATAGATTTTCCTTGCTTTTTCCAAGTAAGAAACACTCGTTTTATGCAAACCACAACGTTTTTCACTACGATTTTACACAAGGATTACCTTCATTTTCATCAAAACTCTTCTGTTTATGAAAAATCTTCATCTTTTTCTACAAAACTTCTTATTTTCGCTTAGATCTACACTTAAACGGTTTATTGGACATAGCCTTGGCTTTCCAAGCTAGAAATCTTGATGATTTCGACTCACTAAGTGCTAGATCTGAGAAAAGCTGTTTAAAGCATCGATTTTTACACCAAAAACAGATTACTCGACATAAGCTTTGTTCACTAAGTAGTGGAACGAGGCATTGTCGATAAGATACTTGAAATGGATTCAAATCTACGTCTGTTTCAAGCAAGAAACTCAGATCCGGAAGCACAAGGACGATATAGTCACTTCGCACGAACTGGACTAACTCGTATGAACCGACAAGTTCGCACGGATTAGCCCGAGTTCCTGTAAAATGGCTAAAACTCGTTCTCAAAGACCTCTCTAGCCTATGTTTTCCTCAGTAGCTTAAGGTTGGAGGGATGGACACTCGATTTCCTCAGAAAACGACGCGAAAACACTCGATTTTCGACCAAAAACAGACAAGTTCGCTCCAAAACAGACAAGTTCACTCCAAAAAGGAAAATTTCGCCCGAAGTTGACTAGATTGGTTCCAACTTCACTCGAACTTGTACTGAGTTTTCCTGGGAAATTTGGTAACTTCGCCCGAACTTGTATATGGCTTAAGTTGGGTACAACTTCGCCCGAAGTTATCCTCCAACTAAAACCAGTGCAAGTTCGACCGAACTTGTCTACTGCCCCTTCACGTTTCGACCATTTCAGCACTTCGGAAGACTGATGCACTTCTGTTCTCGCGTACAGGCTGATCCTGGCGCTCCCTTCAATCCACAGCAGGTCGTGTTTCTTTGTTGAGCACCGACTGTGAGTATACTTGAACCCTTTTCTTTGCTTTATCGCACTTTTGGGTGTTACATACGTCTTTATATCAAAACACGCTACACACAACGCCAAACTATTTTAATGCTAACCGCTCTCGCATGTTATACGGAATCGCAAACTGTTACGCAAACATAATCAGATTAACGTGACGTATACTCCGGAACAATGACACAAGTATAACATACCCTAAATATCCTTTGCATAACTTAGAAATAAGTTTTGAAAGATTTGGTATGTCAAAACAAGCATTTTCGATCAAAGGGACTATTTACGACAAACTACGAAAGTCTGCCGATTCTCGTAGCCATGCACACTCTGGAACAAGGTCATAAGCTAAACATACCCTAAATACCCTTAACATAGTTTAGAAATAAGTTTCGAGAGCATCGGTATGGTAAAAACCTGCTCATGCAACTCTAGAGGCTATTTTGTAAATTCTGCAAAACTATGCCATTACGTGTATTTCCTAATCCAGGACATGTACGCGCATCCAAAAACTTTTGTAATCATTAAAATCTTTTATATTAATGATTGGAATGCAAAAATATCATTCGTTACGCTTTAACGGTCGTGCGCGCATTCGTTACGATTTTTTTCGTAATTAACCGAAAACCCCAACCGTACAACCAAATGAACCGACATCCGAAACATTTCTGAGAAATTTTCAAGTTCCCTATGCTTTATCTTCATTATAGTGCTTAAAATCAGGTCAACGGGTGTTAGAAGTGCCAAAACGCGACGAAACGTGTGCAGGGGCCTGTTCTTCCAATTTCTCAAAGTTTCTGCCAGCTAAGGGTCTTACGTACCGTAAGACCAAGGCCCATATGGTCCGTAAGGGTCCCCCCAGCTCATCAGAAACTTGGCAGCAGCTGGTTAATTCTCTTGTTGATTCAGCAAACGAATATGCCACTCTTTCTCCTACATCCAACAAGTGTTAGGACACTAATCCAATTCAATGATGACTCATGGACACTTGTCTTGATCATATGGCTCCAAATTATCTATAAATACCAAGTTCATTCCCCATTTTTGAACTTTTGCAACAACCATTCTTGTTCCCTTCTGCCATAATCTGAGATTGCAACCACTTTTGTGAAGCTTTCTTTAACATCCGTAAAAAAACCGGATTTACCAAACCCGCTCCGATTATTAACCGAACAATCAGTTAAAAATTTCGTTGCGTATTTAATGCCCAAATTAATTTTAAACGATACATAATTAATAAGTATATTGGAATATATAATTTATATTTGAAAAAGTATTAAAAATAGTGGTTTAAAAATAAAACAAGGCTGCCGGGTTTCGAACCCGGGTCAGCCGGGTCAAACTGGTCAAACAACGATTTAACTCTCATCCATCAAACCACTGCGCCACTTGTGTTCTTTAGTAATATATCCAGACAATTAATTCAAATAATGAAACAGAAATCAAACCCAGTCAACTGACGCGCCCAAATCCGTTGATGCCGGAAAATCCGACGATTTCGTCAAACGTCGTCGGTTATCTATGACTTAACGTAAACATTAACCTTAACATCGGTTATAACCGATGTCCAGTCCGCAACACAAGTCATAACCGCCGGAAAGTTATTGACCGACGAATCAAGACGGAAAACGGACCAAATTCGTCGATGTTCTGCCCTATAAATACACCCTCTAACTTCTATTAGCTTTTTCGCTCACAATCACACTCTTTCCCGACGTAATTACACTCGCCGGAAAACTTCTGCAACTCGCCGGAAAACCAAGCCTTTCACCTCTGTGCCTTACTCTAAAAACTGAACACCCAGAGCTCATACCGAAGCCACCCACACTCATCTCAAGCTCCCTGAAGACCCTCTGCCGCAGGACACACGTCGCCGGAATCATCTGCTGTCATCGGAGTTTCGCCGGCGAAACAGAGGAGCCCTGTTCGGTATATCTTACACTTAATCTCTCATTCTTTCTATTAATCTCACATGTAATTAATCACAACACACCAAAGAACTGATTATTTCTGTCAAAACAGTCTGACACCGTTTCTGGTTAAGTTTAACGAAGAAGACAGAGTTATCAGTTGTGTATAAGTTTAATTTAAATCAAGATATATCTCGGGTTAGACACACAGTCCAGCGGTGGACTGTGTGCACATAAACACGCATACGTCCCGAGTTCGATTCTTGTCCCACGCACACTCACCTTAATAAAAATGTTCCTTTTTTAAACTGAACCGGATTCATTGCAAATAGATGTTAAGTTTAATAAAAACTGGAATAATAACCAAGATAGACACACAGTCCAGTGGTGGACTGTGTGAACGTTTAAATCACATGTCACGAGTTTGAGTCCAGACTACCGCACCGGTCCGGACAATTATCAAACTTTTTATATAAGGCATAAATGAAATAATTTAGTTTGTATATAAGTATAATAAAAATCAGAGTATTTACCAAGTTAGACACACAGTCCAGCGGTGGACTGTGTGTTAACCTAAACCACAGGTCCCGGGTTCGAGACTTGTTGAGAGCACCGAGCGAGACATTTAAAATCGTTTTTGAAATAAATGATTTTCGGATTAATTCAATTAGTATATAAATATAACTAAAACAGAAATATTTCGGGTTAGACACATAGCTCAGTTGGTAGAGCTGCGTGCACGCGAACGGGAGGTCTCGAGTTCGAGCCTCACCCGGCGCACACAATTACACAATAAAATCGGTCAACAAGTCAACAGTCAAAAATCAACAATTTTTTTTATTACTTTTATTTAATTATTTACATTAAAAATACTTAAAAATAACATTTTTAAAGTTAGAAAATAGCCTTAAACTCACAAAAATATATCCAACAATCCTACTAAAATTGATTAATAAAATCCGCTTACTTACGAACCATTATGCCATTATCTAGGTTAGTTTCACTCGTGGTTAAAACCAACTTCGTGCGCATTCAACATCATCAACCGAACGCACCCAATGTGAGTGAATCTTACAACTCCCCTTTTTAATTACACGTTTTGGGGTGTGTCATGTGTCACTAAAATTAACTCGTTTATTTAAACTTGTGCCATACCATATTGTGATCTAAACTAAGAATGTATATATTGTTTGTAGTTATGTATTTCATATTGTCAAGTTATATGCAAATCATTCATTAGGCCCATCAGTTCCTCGTGGGAGACGAGTTGAGCAACGCGTGCCTCAAAACAATCCATTATTGTATGTGTGTGCATTATCTAATGATTAAGTGTTTTGGGAATAAGTTTACATCTATATTTACTCATATGTGGTTGTGCACTTTATTTTATAATCAATTAAATAAACTTGTTCAAATGTTTTTCATAGGATTCACTCGCCAACTTTTTGTTGATCCAAAAACCATTTTTACACGTGATACAGGTGAACAGGATGAAGCAAGGAAAACATAGGAAATGCCTTAGAAGAAAACAATGAAGTCTAGAATGATGTTTAGGACATGATGTAATTATGATTGTATGTTCCCTTTAAATTGTATTAATGAATATGAAACGTTATAATAAATGTCATGAGCTTTGATGATAACCCAATCATGCCCCGATCACCTTTTCCGCTGCGGGTCGGGGTGTGACATTTCTCCTGAGATTCCTTGGCTACTTTGGGCTTTAAGTATTCTATTCATGTTTTGAATCCATTCTTTTAGCATATTTGAGCTAAAAATCAAACAGTTTGACTTATGTTTGACTTTTAGTTTTGATCATAAAATTGGTCAAAACAAAATCCAATTGAACTTGTTAATGTGGTCATAATCATGATGGTTATTGCCCTTAGTGATCATGCCTACTGATTACCACGTATACTAGTCTTTGTGACGAGTCAAAGTTTCGGTCAATAATGCGATAAATGCGCATTATAGGACGGAACTATTTTCGGGTATCGAAACACTTTGTTTTGATACCAAATCAGTTTTATAAACTTAGTTAGACATGTTTAAAATGTTTAACTCGTCACTTTTAGTTTAGTGCTTGTATAGATCGTTTGTCGAGCGGTTTTGACCACCGCTTTGACTTTTGAATCCGACCCGTTTGGTTGATCTTTGAACCCAACCAAATACAAAATTGTGACCATAGTTATATAGGTAATAACCCTCTGAGGTTATACCTTATGGTCATATCATTTGGTTAGTGTTATGATAATTAGTTGATATGATCTTCAATAATGACCCAAATGCCCTTTTTGCAAACAAATCAACTATAAGCATATGTTAACATAAATTTTGACTTATACACTGATGTTATAACATAATCAAACATGTTTTGGCATATAGGACTTATCATAACACATATCTAACCATCCGATCATGCGTTTACGCAAATGACGCTTTAAAGTGGCTTAAACTACCTTAACGGGTCATAACGGGTCAAAAGCACTTAGGAACCTTTTCAAATCAGAATGTAGACTTTGTTAAACCATTTCATATGAGTTCCATCACTCATTTGGTTTACAAGATCTCGTTCTATCCATACTTCCGATTAAGTCCCTATGTTTACACAATTATCCGAATTTAGGACACGCTTGATTTCTCTGACTTTTGAGCTTTTTGGATCTTTGATTCAAGGTTACATTAGCAACCTCAAGTGAGTACATAGCTCCCCTCTTTTTACGTTTTGCAAATATTTTGGGATGATTCATATGTGCTAAATTCTTTTTCAAGTTTTTAAGTTACAAATGCTATGGTTTATATAAACGAGACGATTTCAATAATGTGAACGAACTTGTTGGTGCGTTGTATTGAGGACAAGAATAACATTCATTAAATTGGCTGAGCTGACCAGTAGTAAGTTTTGGTACCATAGGACTGACAATCCCGTTACCAAGGTTCCCAGGGTTTGTGGGGAAGTTTGGGGAACGACCGAAACTGTTTGCTTTAATAAATCCTTTGGTGGTTTGTTATTGCAATTTAAAGATACCCTTTAGTGGTATAGACGAGTCAACACAGGTTTGAATGTATTCAATGAAACAACCAAAAGTTTTCACAATTAAAAACAAGGATGATTTATTTATGACAATGACGATTTATTCATGACAATGACCATTTATTCATGACAATGACGATTGGTTTATGACAATGTTGATTTGGTTTATAATAATGACAATTTGGACGATTGGTTATAACAAAGACGATTGGATGATTGGTTTATGATAAGTAATTTAGGTGACATGACGGGTGTAATATGATAAAAGCACGGTGAATACGGTGTTGGTACTTCCTATATATAAGTGCTTTCATCGTATTACATACCGTGGCTTTATCTAAATTTCTTGGAACAATGTTTTCGGATGATGTCACGTAACGATTTTCACTTAAAGATATAAACCATACAAGGTTTCTTTCAAGACGATATACTACTCGGATTTTACAAAATAAACGATTTGGTCAAGATTCATGGTTACAAGATTTTTCACAAACTTTAACCAACTAGTTGTGGTTAGTTAACTATATTGCAATATCAAACACATTTGATCCAAGTATTCATTGAACGGCTCGAGTAGCCCGACGAGGTATTACAATATGTATACGAGACCATGAATTCGACTCACTCACAAAACCTATGTACTCGTCGGCATTCTTTTATGCTGACTCGTTTTCACATATGTTTAAGGGAACAATGCTTGATGATACTGATGCATGCTCACGTAGGAATGGACATGGACTTTAGGGCCATAAAACAAGAAAGACAATTTGTTATGTTTGTTTAGTTTGTTTAATATCTCCAAGACAATGCATCTATGTAAATTTAATAATTAAACAAAACGAAACTTCAAATACCATGTGTTATCGTAACAATCTGTTAACATGACTCCCCGACGTTTCCGCCGTGGTTTGTTGTTTTTACGCGGTCGGGGTATTACAACCATCCTTAGCAACGATAGTACTATAGTTTGGACTCAGCACCCGATTGGTTAGGGGGTTGTTAAGGCTCGCATACTTACTTTACGTGCGTGTTCGTTGTTGTGAACACGTATCAGGGCATACTCCACATTGCAGTCGTGTTGGTTGGCTTGTATCGTTATTGTTAGCTTACTTAGATTCACTTTCCCCACGTGTGCATGTTGGTTATGCGTAAACGTTTATTCTTTACTATTCTGCTATTAAACATGTATGCTCACCTTTACTTTATTGTATTGACTTGTATTTTAACGTATGTAACAGGTTGAGGATGATTGTCGCTGCAAACGGATTTAGGGCTTATCTTAGAAACTCATGTAATAGAAATCTAGGTTGTCGAACTATGTTTGTTTGAGAGATTTGGTATTTGTAATGACTGGTTGAGGATTTTATGTTTGATTGTATGGGAAATCGGACCTTTTAAATATTATCGCTTAATTAGTTGTTATGGATTCTCTTGAGCAATCTGGTTCGCCTAGTGCCGCGCCCGATGATTCTGCCATCTGTTGGGATGTGACAGATTGGTATCAGAGATATAGGGAATTAGATAGAATTGCCATGATCGACCTAGTCTATAGTCTAAGTACCAAATCAGACCGCTCTTCGACTTAAATGCTTAAACTACTTGTCATAAATGCTTACATGCCTTTCCTAAGGCTAACACAATTTAGATGCTTGAAAACGCTCGTATAACACAAACGAGTGACTGTGTCGGGATTAGGTGTGAAAACCAATAACTCCCGATGAGATCACCCACTCCGCGTACTATTTACTGCACGAGATTCTTTCGTTAAGTTAGGAGTGATATCCACATCTTGACAAAGATCTCCACCTCTATTTCAGTGGAACTCCCGACGCGTTCGGTGGAAACCACAAACATGGAATGAAGTTGTTAAGTTAGGGGTGAAACCCGCACCTTAATAACTAATTCCACTCCTTGATTTTCAATCTCACCAAAGTCTCGACTATTTCGATGACTCGGGACACGACGTATCTGGAAGGATAAATGCCGTTAACCGTTGTACGGCGAGAGCTTTTATCTATTAGGCCAAACCGTGTGCCCGAGCTCAGAGAATTTTCAAATCACTTTGGCTAGTCGCTGTCTCAAAACCCAGGACGCTCCAAATTGTTTTAAACATGCAATCGCCGATTTTACGCATTATCGAGTTTTATTATTAATTATGTGTTTAAATTTTGTGGATTTTACGCTTTATCGATTTCTTGTTTTATCGCTTTCCGTTTTACGAAAATACGCACAACTCGCACAGCTCTCGTAATCTAAAACGCTAATTAATCACAAATCAAACTAAAACGCTCAACCCTCTTACACGAATGTCCTCATACGCTGCCTTACTCGCTTATTACGCTCATACGACTTGCATCTCATAACGCACTATGCAAGTTCTAGTGAAGGTGGATACGTGCAAAATATGTGCTTACATGCTTATGTGCCTACGTGATTATGTGCTTACGTGCTTATGTACTTACGTGAATACGTGCTTACGTGTTTTTGTGCCTTATCTGATTAATAATAATAATAATAATAATAATAATAATAATAATAATAATAAGTATATGTTGTAAAACGCAAGCTTTTAAACAAAAACCGATTATAATCAAAATCTCGTCTAAAATCCCATGCGTGTCATTTTACAGAATCTCTCTATCGCAATGGCATCCATGGGATCTCACACTCGTCGTACCGCTCAACGCAACAGCGCCGACAAACGCATCGCCTCTCTCGTAGCCAAGGAAATGGCTAAGGTGATCCCGCAAATCGTCAGGGAAATTCAAGCAGTCAGCAGCAACTCTTCAGTCGATTCCAAGAGCGATGATCCGAAATCTCGGTTCAGTTTCAAGCAGTTTAAAGTTTGCGGTCCTGCAGCATTCACAGGCGAAGACGGACCAACCAAGTTGTTTCACTGGTTCGACTCGATCGAAGTCACTTTCAGGCAAAGCGGATGCCCTGAAAATCTCTGCACTGTTAATGCCACTGGAGTTTTTCAGTCAAGGGCACTGGACTGGTGGACTGCCGAGCGCAACAGGCGCGGTAACGACGAAGCTTACTCTCTTACGTGGGAAGAGCTCAATGAACTCATGATTAAGGAATTATGTCCTCCCCACGAAATCCAGAAGTTGGAAAATGAATTTTGGGGTATCAAACAAAACGGTGGAGACAATGCTTGTCTCACCTCTCGCTTCAAGCAGCTCAGCCTCATCTGCCCAGGTCAGGTAGATACTACCGAGAAAGCTATCAAGAAGTATCTCCGCGCTCTCCCTGACTGTGTTACCGACTTTGTTCAAGCAGCTAGGCCATCTACTATCGAAGAGACTTGCCAACTCGCAGTTGAGATCAAGGACAAGCGAGTCTTGGCTGGAGCTTTCAAAGTCTCAAACAAGAACCTCAGCCAAGCTATTGTTGAGCTAAGCACCGATACCGCTCCGTCTCAAGCCTCCAAATCAAATCACCAGAATCGCACACGAAAGGGTAACAACAAGAACTACGCAATGGTTCCAGCACCGAACTTCCAGTCCCACCAAGTTGCTACTCCCAACGCACCAGCTGCTAAGCGTGCGTATACTGGACCTCACCCTCTGTGCTCCAAGTGCACATACCATCACGCGGTTGGAGGAAACTGTCGTTTTTGCCAACTGCAACATCTATGGTCATTTTACGGCGCACTACCGCACTGGTCCACGTCAGCAAGCTCCTAGCACCGCCAGCTCATCTCAATGTTGCTCTTCCCAACCAGGCACTGCAAGCACCAGCAGTTCAGGCACGTGCTACACATGTGGGGACCCGAATCATTTCAGCAATGTCTGCCCGAATCGTGCCGTGAAACAAGAACCACAACAGCAGCAGCAGCCTCAACAACAACCACCACAGCCGCCGCAGCAGCAACAACCACAAGCTATGCATGGAAGGGCTTTCAACATCAATCACCGCCAGGCCTAGAAAGACAACAATGTTGTCAATGGTACGTTCCTCATTAATGGATTTATGCTTCTTGTTTATTTGATACTAGAGCCGATAACTGTTTTGTATCATTAGAATTCGAAAAACTTTTAAAATGTAAACGCGCTAATCTCCCAAGTACCTTCAACGTTGAAATCGCCCCATAAGAATCGTTACCGTTAATTCCACTCTGCGTGATTGTACTCTCGAACTCAACAATCACAGCTTCTTGATCGACCTAATACCTATGCAATTAGGTAGTTTTGATGTCATAGTAGGCATGGATTTTCTTCATGAAAATCGTGCTGGAGTCGTTTGTTTCGATAAAATGATTCGTTTTCCTCTTCCAAACGGTGATCAACGTATGTTTACGGCGAAACACCCTCAAAGAAGTTGATGCTTTTATCATGTACCCAAGCGAGCAAGTATGCATTACTTTTCTAGCCCATATCGTGAACCCGGAAAAGGAAAAGAAAACCTTGAAAGACGTACCTGTTGTTTGTGAATTTCCTAAAGTTTTCCCTGACGATTTACCAGGTTTACCCCTACCCGTGATGTCGAGTTTCGTATTGATCTAATCCCCGGTGCTACACCTGTCACTAAAGCTCCCTATCGCCTTGCACCACCGGAAATGCGTGAGCTATCTAGCCAACTTCAAGAGCTTCTTGATAAAGGCTTTATACGCCCAAGCACTTCACCATGGGGCGCACCCGTTCTTTTTGTGAAAAAAGAAAGATGGGACGTTCTAAATGTGCATCGATTATCGTGAACTTAACAAGCTCACGATAAAGAACCGCTACCCTCTTCCTCGAATCGATGATTTATTTGATCAACCCCGAGGTGCTACTTGTTTTTCGAATATTGATTTGCATTCTGGATATCACCAGCTTCGTGTACATGAGCAAGACATTCCGAAAACCGCGTTCTTCATGGACTTGATGAACCGTGTGTGCAAAGCCTTTTTGGATCATTTCATCATTGTTTTTATCGATGATATTCTCATTTACTCGAAGTCGAGAGCCAAACACGCGCAACATCTTCATTTAGTTCTCGAACTTCTCCAAGGAAACCGCCTTTACGCCAAGTTCTCCAAGTGTGAATTTTGGCTTAATAAAGTTCAATTTCTTCGTCATGTCGTCAATGACCAAGGAATCCACGTCGATCCCGCCAAGATTGAAGATGTAAAGAGTTGGAATACTCCTAAGAATCTGTCCGAAATCCGTTCCTTCCTCGGATTGGCAGGTTACTACCGCCGATTCATCGCTGACTTTTCGAAAATCGTCGTTCCTCTTACCTCTTTGACTCATAAGTATAAACCTTTTGTTTGGAGTTCCGAACAAGAGGAAGCCTTTCGGACTCTCAAGCGTATGCTTTGCGACGCTCTCGTTCTCGCACTTCCCGATGGAGACGACGATTTCGTTGTTTATTACGATGCCTCTAACCTAGGTCTCAGTTGTGTTCTCATGCAAAGAGACAAAGTTATCGCGTATGCATCTCGACAACTCAAAATCCACGAGAAGAACTACACTACCCACGATCTCGAACTCGGCACAGTCAGTTTTGCGTTAAAGATATGGCGACACTACCTTTATAGTACAAAGTGTATAGTCTTCACCGACCACAAGAGCTTACAACACATCTTTAACCAGAAGGAACTAAACATGCGTCAACGCAGATGGGTTGAACTTCTCAACGACTATGATTGTGAGATACGCTACCATCCCGGCAAAGCAAATGTCGTAGCCGATGCTCTCAGTCGACGAAGCTATGTGTATAGCATTCACGACGTCCAAGCCCAGAATAAACTCGAAAGCTTGATTCGCGAAACTCAGCACGCATTTTGTTCGAGGAAATGAAATGTGGTGCCGAAACCCAGCTAGAGAATAAGTCTAATGGGATCTATTACTTTCTGAATCGTATTTGGATCCCTAGCCGCAATAACCTTTGAGAGTTACTAATGACCGAAGCCCATAAAATCTCGATATTCCATTCACCCGGTCCCGACAAGATGTACCAGGACCTTCGCTCCAGGTATTGGTAGCCAGGCATGAAAAAGGATATCGTTGTGTATGTTTCGAAATGCTTAACTTGTGCAAAAGTTAAAGCCGAACATCAACGCCCCTCTAGCTTACTCGAACAGCCCGACATCCCGGTGTCGAAATGAGAGAGTATAGCTATGGATTTTGTTACAAAACTCCCTCGCACTTCGTCTGGTCACGATAGCATTTGGGTTACGTCGATCGCCTTATGAAATCCGCTCATTTCATCGCTATACGAGAAGACTATAAGGAAGAATGATTAGCACGAATCTATACCGACAAAGACTTTGTCGACCCGGGATGCCTCGTGACATCATCTCTAGATCGCGACGGACGCTTTACTTCATGTCTCGGGGAGACATTCCAATCTGCACTCGGTACTAAGCTTAACCTTAGTATGGGTTCCATCCTCAAACCGACGGTCAGACTGAGCGCACGATTCGTACCCTTGAAGACATGCTTCGATCGTGTGTCATAGATTTCGGGGGTAATTGGGATACGCATTTACCTTTAATAGAATTTTCGTACAATAACAGTTATCATACTAGTATTCAAATGGCACCTTTTGAGGTACCATACGGTAAAAAATGTCATCGCCTATTGTATGGCACGAGATCGGAGACATTCAGACCACTGTCCTGAGTTAATACAAGAAATGACAGACGAAATCCTCCAAATCAGAGACAACCTCTTGAAAGCTCAGAGTATTCAAAAGAGTTATGCCGATAAACCAGCAAGCCCCTACAATTCGAAATGGGAGATCACGTTCTCTTAAAGGTTTCACCTTGGAAAGGAGTGATCCGTTTCGGAAAGAAAGGGAAACTAGCGCCACGATACGTGGGTCCCTTTAAGATTCTGGAAAGAATTGGCAAAGTGGCTGTAACATCCAACCTCTCTTACCACCAATATTGTCTAGTTTGTCCCCAATGGGTTGCCCATCCAGGAACTCACGGCTTTGTTTTTGGTTGTTCCGGTGGAGACTTCCCAGGAGGTCACCCATCCTGGTAATACTCCCACCTAAGCACGCTTAACTATGGAGTTCTCTCTCATCCACTAGCATTAAACCCAAAACGCGTTGGTGATTTTAAGAGGCAGGACATTCCTTATGAACCAAGATCTCTCCTGGCCACGGCCGATGTGGGATTTGCCTAGGGTGTCACAATGGTCCATGTTAATCTCTCAGTAGTCGGTATCGGTATCGTTACAATCACCCCCCTTTAGGGACTCATCGTCCTCGATGAGGTTTGCCCCACCATCCGAACGGCTCAGGGGTGGCTCTGATACCATTTGTAACATCCGGCCTCTCTTACCACAAATATTGTCCGGTTTGTCCCGATGGGTTGCCCATCCAGGAACTCACAACTTTGCTTTTGGTTGCTCCGGTGGAGACTTCCCAGGAGGTCACCCATCCTGGTACTACTCCCACCTGAGCACGCTTAACTATGGAGTTCTCCTCTCATCCACTAGCATTAAGCCCAAAACGCGTTGGTGATTTAAAAAGGCAGGACATTCCTATGAACCAAGATCTCTCCTGGCCACGGCCGATGTGGGATTTGCCTAGGGTGTCACAATGGTCCATGTTAATCTCTCAGTAGTCGGTATCGGTATCGTTACAGTGGCCTACCGACTCGAATTACCGAAGGAACTCAGCAACGTACATCCGACCTTCCACGTCTCAAACCTCAAAAAGTGTTAGCCGAAGGAAATCTTCATGTGCCACTTGAAGATTTGCAAATAAACGAAACTCTGCACTTCGTGGAAAAGCCAGTAGAAATCATGGATCGGGAGATCAAGAAACTCCGACGTTCTCGCATTCCTATTGTGAAAGTCCGATGGGAAGGCAAACGCGGAGCATAGTTCACTTGGGAACTCGAAAGTGTATGAAGGCTAAATATCCTCATCTCTTCGTTACGGACGCCCCCTGAATTTCGGACGAAATTCCTAAAGGAGGGGAGACTGTAACAACCCGATCTTTCGGATTTTATCCGAATTCTGTTATTTCTGTTTATTTTTGTTTCAAACCGTTTGTACTTTGAGATTTATTATAATGGTTTACAACTATTTTGAAACCATGTTATATCGCTTATTTATCGCATTTAAATAGCTTAATACTCGCAACTCTCAACGCAAACTCAAATCGCGGTTAATTATGTTACATTATGTTATTTATGTGTTATGTGTGCTTTATGATTTATGGTTGTACTCGCTATCACAACGCTCTCGCTCGCATAAATCGCTTAATCGCATTATTTTATTATCCCAACGCTTAACGCCTCGCTAAAACGCTTAACGTAACTAACTAATACGAATCGAATCGCCAAACAAGCACCTAACGAACAAAACTTAAACACCAGGCCAGTTCGGCCGAAGTTGGGCACCCCAACTTCGCCCGAAGTTGACCAGGGGAAAACCAACGTGCCAATTTCACCCAAACTTGTCCAAACCAAGGAAAAGGCACACCGACCGTTGACGAGTTACAAAGGGAATCGCCCGAACTTGTTCCCTGCCCTCATGTTTCTCCTTCACCTATAAATACCCAGCACCTCCATTCGTGTTATCCTTGCTACAACTTCGCTCCAGAGCTCCCAAAACCGACTTTCCTTGTTTTTCCAAGTAAGAAACACTCGTTTTATGCAAACCATAACGTTTTTCACTACGATTTTACACAAGGATTACCTTCGTTTTCATCAAAACTCTTCTGTTTATGAAAAATCTTCATCTTTTTCTACAAAACTTCTTATTTTAGCTTAGATCTACACTTAAACGGGTTTTTGGACATAGCCTTGGCTTTCCAAGCTAGAAATCTAGATGATTTCGACTCACTAAGTGCTAGATCTGAGAAAAACTGTTTAAAGCATCGATTTTTACACAAAAAACGGATTACCCAACATAAGCTTTGTTCACTAAGTAGTGGAACGAGGCATTGCCGACAAGATACTTGAAATGGATTCGAATCTACGTTTGTTTCAAGCAAGAAACTAAGATCCGGAAGCAAAAGGACGATACAGTCACTTCGCACGAACTGGACTAACTCGTATGAACCGACAAGTTCGCATGCATTAGCCTGAGTTCCTGTAAAATGGCTAAAACTCGCTCTCAAAGACCTCTCCAGCCTATGTTTTGCTCAGTAGCTTAAGGTTGGAGGGATGGACACTCGATTTCTCAGAAAACGACGCGAAAACACTCGATTTTTCGACCAAAAACAGACAAATTCGCTCCAAAACAGACAAGTTCGATCCAAAAAGAACAAGTTCGCCCGAAGTTGACACCAGATTGGTGCCAACTTCGCCCGAACTTGTACTGAGTTTTCCTGTGAAATTTGGTAACTTCGCCCGAACTTGTATATGGCTTAAGTTGGGTACAACTTCGCCCGAAGTTGTCCTCCAACTAAAAACCAGTAGTGTCTACTGCCCCTTCGCATTTCGACCGTTTCATCACTTTGGAAGACTGATGCACTTCTGTTCTCGCTTACAGGCTGATCCCGGCGCTTCCTTCAATCCACAGCAGTTCGTGTTTCTTCGTTGAGCATCGACTGTGAGTATACTTGAAGCCTTTTTTTTTGCTTTATCGCACTTTTGGGTGTTACATATGTCTATATCAAAACACGCTACACACAACGCCAAACTATTTTAACGCTAACCGCTCTCGCATGTTATACGTGAATCGTTGAATGTTTGTTTGCTATGTGTGAATAATGAGGACTTGTAGACCACCCTTAGCAATGATAGTACTATAGTTTGGACTCAGCACCCGATTGGTTCGAGCGTTCTTAAAGCTCGCATACTTACTTTACGTGCGTGTTCACTATTGTGAACACGTATCGCGCATACTCCACATCGCAGTCGTGTTGGTTGGCTTGCATCATTATTATTAGCTTACTTAGATTCACTTTCCCCACGTGTACATGTTGGTTATGTGTAAACGCTTATTCTCTACTATTATGCTATTAAACCTGTATGCTCACCTTTACTTTATTGTAATGACTTGTATTTTAACGTATGTAACAGGTTGAGGATGATTATCGTTGCAAACGGATAGGACTTATCTTAGAAACTCCCTCGAACTATGTTTGTTTGAGAGATTTGGTATTTGTAATGACTAGTTGAGGATTTTATGTTTGATTGTATGGGAAATCGGACCTTTTAAATATTATCGCTTAATTAGTTGTTATGGATTCTCTTGAGCAGTCTGGTTCGCCTAGCGCCGCCCCCGATGATTCCGCCATTGGTTGGGGTGTGACAACTTGATGTTTTTACCATGTCTATCTCAAGTGATTTTCTAGATTAAAAGTAACCTAACCCTGTCTAGCCTCGGTTTCAGGCATTCTCATGTAATTATGAATATATGGTGGGGCAACCTGATTAAATCCTTAACCCTTCCCCTTATTTCCTTTGTATGCCAGCTGCACATTGCACACTTCTTGAATTACCTTGTTGGATGTATCAAACTGTTTTATGTTTAGTTCATTTGGTTATACTTGCCAGTCAGGAGCTCTAGCTCAGCTCTCACAGACTCAAGTTCCATGTTTTTCACATTGAGTTTGTTTTTATAATCATGGACCCAACACTGCTGTTGATTGAGATCCAAGTGAAGCTGAGCTATATCTTTCTTTTGTGCTTCAACTTTTCAGTAAGCAACTTGTTACTTTGTCGAAGGCTGATGCACTGAGCCATTGCATTGTTGTAATCATTTCCCATATTAGAGTTGAGTGCTCTGAGTTATGCAACCTTATTCCTGCAATGTCCAGTACACAAAAGATAGTTGACTGTGTCAATGAGCGATTTTGGTTTGTCAGTATGACTTTGGGCTTGGGGTGCTGGGTTATTGATTGCGGCTTGCTAGGCTTGAGGTTTCAGTTTGGCTACTTCATCGGGATGATATTCCTTTGATTGTGCATATAGATCTTGGTTTGATTGTAAATGACCCCACAACCAAGATACAAAGGAGTCCTTTTCATCACCCAAAAAAGCATTCATCTCATTCCTTACTTCCTCTTTTCGCCTTCCATTTTCAAGCAAACTCATCACATAGTTCGTAACATGATCAACATTGTCGTTTTCTATGAACTCATTTAGCTTTTCTTTTACTCGATCCCGCAACCTACCAGCTCCATTCCAAGAAAAAAATACTTTCAAGACACAGATCATTAGCACTATCCATGACGTTCAGGTATTGAGCTTGGGCCGTAGACATCTTCAGATAACCGAAACCGTACCGGTAAAAATGTTAAAGAAGTCTGAAAATAGTTTTTACCAAAATAGACCGTTACACTCGTCTCAAATTACGAATCCAATGATATATAATGTTCAAACCCTTTTTCGGGATTTTCATGTCTTTTTTATCCTAAAAATAAGACGGTTCAATCCGTAAAGTCCGTTTTTACAGTTTGTTTACGGATAATTTTATGCGCATGAAAACGTTTATTACCGAATACGTCAGCTGATTAAAAGTCCACCCCTTGATTCGGAACAGGATCTTTGTCCGAAAACCTCAGCAGCAATTCGAACAGTTATCCGAAATGCTATCCGAAATGGCAATTCGGAATGTCAATCCGAACAATTATCCGAAATCGTTGTCAGTATGATCCGAAATCAGTCTGGTTTATCCGAAATCCAATCCGAAATGCTTGAATACGATCCGAAATTTAAGAAAATGATCTGAAATTTTTGAGGATTTATCCGAAATCAGGAAGATTGATCGAATTATATCCGAAACTTATCCCAAAACTCTTAGTGATGGTCCGAAATCTATCTGAATTTCAACAGAATGATCCGAAATTCAGTCTGAAATGCAAGCAGAAGATCCGAAATCCTTGAATGTTGATTCAAAATGCTTGTTTGTTGATCCGAAATGCAAACAGAACCTTCAAATATCGCCAAAACAGCAGCAGACCGGCAAAAGTAACAATCCGAATCAGTGTGATATCAGATCTAAGTTTGGAAACAGGTTCAACAGGCTCTGATACCAATTGTAAGTCCCGAAACCGGATATCACACAATCACCAAGGATGGACGGAATCCAAACTTGGTGAAATTCAAGAAAACTAAAAAAACAAGAAGATCGAGATGAATAAGAATAACACACGAATCACTTCAAACTTGCACATGATTCTATTACTTGAATAAGCAAAATCTTAAGGTACAAGATGAAGGCTCTCTAGAGGTCTACCAAAAGTCTAACCATAGTTGGTGAAACAACTAGCTTATATATTCTATCAAACTCATTCCCCTCATGGGCTCCCTATGGGCTTGCCTGGCCCACATGGCCTTAGGAATGTCCCAAATGACCTATAAAGGTCCAAACCTAATACAAACTAACCCAAATAAATCCCAGTTCGCAACCATAGTTCGTTGCATATATTTGAAGCGTCAGTCTCACACTTCTAGGACCTAACAGTTGAATACATGTTTATACGCAAAATCAAGACTTGAAATACTCAGATTTATCAATCATACTTGCATTATAATCATACACTACTTTAATACACTTGGAATACCTAAAAACGGGCTAAAATATGAGAAAACGACATAAAATAACCCAAAACCCACCCAAGTGCACGAAACTGCAGAATTGTGCACGAAGGCAACCTTCGCCCTTCCTTGTACAATATGTTGCTTATAGTCCCAGACTTGTGATATTTTGGTAGAAATGTAATTGGTGTGATCAAGTGGAATTGTTGTTACAGCAGGCTAGACTTAGTCTGATTAGATGTTGTAATTTGAGTTTCCAACAGTTGTACAATACGTTCATTATCAATAAGATAAGCACTTTTCGTAACAAATGTGCCATAAAGCATCCTTATCAGGTGAGGGGTGTCACAAGAGTGTGTCTAATGCTCGGAAGGATGTGATAAATTGGGATTGAAACGAAGTAGGACACTTTAAGAATCAGTGTTCGAAACATAAGAAAGATTTTTAATTCTGCAGCAAACCACGTAGTAGATGATGATGCTTTAGTTTGTAACGTGGATAGTAGTGTGGATTCCTGGGTTATGGATTCGGGTGCTTCATTTCACGCTACCCCCCAACAATGAAGTACTTTGGAATTCAAAAATTACGGATTTTGGCAAGGTACGACTGGAAAATGATGAAGTCCTAATTGTCACAGGCATGGGTGATATTGAACTAGGTACTTCAGTTGGATCTACTTGGACTTTGAGAGACATAAGGGTTATTCTAAGCTTAACGACAATGCTTATTTCAATCGGGCAGCTGGATGATCAAGGGCACGAGTTAAGTTCGGTAGTGGACAATAGAATGCAATCAAAGGAAATCTAGTAGTTGCACGTGGCAAGAAGAGAGGATAAATGTATATGGTTGAGATACCACCAGAAGAAGTTAACCTGATTCTTGTAAAAGAAAAAATTTGGTTCACAGAATCTTTAGGCAGAAGAAGGTTACTTTTGGAGGAAAGGCCCAAAGCTAAAGTGAAGATTTATGATGAAGGAGTTCGAAAGGTTAAACTAGTCAGAGGACTTTGTGACAGTGAGAGCACGGGTGTGTTTTAATTAAAGTTCCAGTGAGACAATGGATGAATTAATCTGACGAGAAAAGTATCTCCAGTGAATTACTTGCTTATGATGGAGAGTTAGTTCTCAGGGTCCGCATTTCGTTTAAGTGGGAGCCGAAAAGGACAAAGAACGAGTCACGGATAGTGACCGATGAGTCGAAGCTCAATCGGAGCTTCAACGAGCCTTCAGATTAATTGATGCGAAAGCTATTGGCAATTAGAGGTGGAGCTTAGAGTTTCATTGACAGATTATAGAAGTACAGTGGATTGCAGTTGATCGTGTCTTTGAAGCCTTCATGTGAGAGATTGTTGGCTTGTAGACTTCACGACTCCAGAAGGTGCGTCGCGACAGTAAGGGCAGTCGACCCTAGTCGCGGGCCATGGGCTTGTTTATTTAATTATGGGTTTTAACCCTAATTGTGTAGTCTATAAAATTAATCTCTTGTACTTGTAATGTTTCCTAAATAAAAAAAATATTCCTAGTTGCAACCCATGACGTGTGTCAGTTTAGACCAACCCGTAAATCGTTGTGTTCATTTATTACTTTTACGTTCATGTGTTTTTTACACTAGATCCTAACAGTAGTTATATTTGTTTGTAAATAGTTTAAATGGATGAATAAGATGCAAAAAGTTAGATAAATAGTGCTACATTTTTATTACTATAATTTTGTAATGTGATGAAACATAAAAAAATTCATTGTTATGTTCTGTTTGAAAGTTTTGAGGAAATATGATCCATATGTTTGATTTGGGTAGAGGATAATATTTTAATTGTACACGTATCCAGCTTGTGTTTATAAAAAACTAGGAAATCTTCCGTGTGATGCGGCGGGTCAAATGTAAAGTAACTCGGATTTGTACAGTAAAGACCTGAACCGTTTCTAAACAAAATACATAAAACATAGATAAACTGAATATGTACATAAAAATAAGCACGGGAACGTATTATACATGGCTCAAATTTTTTGCGAAAGAAATTTACGTCGAGCACCAATTTGATCTTATACCGATACGTATATAAAAAAGTAAAAAAAGTATGTTGTGCGTTGCGGTGGGACCGAAACATAATGTAAACCGAATTTATAAAGTCTAATGAAAACATATTATATTTGACCTGAGTTGTTTTAAAACTAAATTTATGCAAAAACGTAGATTAACGGAGAACGTAAAAAAAGCGAAAAACATATTATATTTGAGCCTACCCATTTTCAAAGAAACGTAATCAACTTAAATTTATAGCGACACGTTCATAATTTAAACACATAAAAAACAATTATAAAGTTTTTAGAAAGTTGAAGGGTTGTAACTGACAATACTAAATGTTGAAGGAAAAAGGCTAAAATAAAAGAAAAACCCTTACTAAAAGACAAAAAAAAGTTTAATCTAGAGTTGGGTTGTATTTGAAATACCCAGTTTTCACTTATGGACATTTATATGCCACTATGATGCAAAAACGTAGATTAATTGAAAACATAAAAAAGGGAAAAACATATAATATCTAAACTTACCCATTTTCAAATAAACGTAATCAACTTGAATTTATACCGACACTTACATAAATTTAAACACGTAAAAAAGCAATTATAAAGCTTCAAGAAAGTTGAAAGGTTGTAGCTGACAATACTAAATGTTGAAGGGTCAAAGCTAAAAAAACGTTACTGAAAGACAAAGTAAAAGAAAAACCGTAATCAACCTCAATTTATACCGACACAATACATAATTGTAAGCACGTAAAAAATGATGATATAATTTTGCAGAATGTTAAAGGGTTGAAATGTAAATACTAAATGTTAAAGGTTAAAAACTGAAATAAGAAAAAAAGAAAAAAAAAGATAACAATAGCAGGCTGCGATGTATCAGCCTCCTAGTGTTGATCGAAGTTGTGATTGTAGGTATATACAATACAATATAATCGTACAACGTAAACGAAATAATAGAATCTTAGCATATTGGTCAAACTAGCAATAATAATCTCCACCTAGTCGATTTTATGATATTGGTATATCCTGATCCTTTTATACTTTACAAAAAGATAAGGATAACAATCTATTATATTTATAGATTCTAATCTAATGTTTGTTAAAGAAAACAATTTTAACAATGAGGTTTCTTTTAGTTATGTCTATTAATGTTTGTTAAAGAAAACAATTTTAACAATGATTTTTTCTTTAGTTCTGTTTGTTTTTAAGTTGACTAGGATTAAGAGAAATTAGTCTAAAACAAATTAACTAGCAATTAAGAGAAATTAGTTAAAAGATAATATGCAAGATGTAATTATACCTTTACTTTTTTCACGACCCGAGATGTTTTGGAGTGCCACAAAAGAATTCCATTTCATGGTCACCACAGGAAAATAATGCAGGTATTAATTACATGTTTGAGTATCTGAAAAGCTAGGAACAAATGTCTATTTAAAGAGAGTCATTGAAGATTTTGAAAATTGTGGGTAAGGTTGAAACTTTAAGCTTTCTATGAAATTTTAGTAAGTTGAAATGTAAGTTTGATGCCTCCTAGCATCTTGCTAGTGGGCTCGTTTCAATGAAAGTTGTCGTTAAAAAAAGTTAATCATACATATAAATAGAATATCTTATCAAAGCCAAGTTTATCCATACTAACTGCCTTTTTTTTTTATCTAAATGCTATTTTTGCATATTAACTACCTTTTTTTTTATCTAAATGCTATTTTGCATCAAATTGTCAACTATGATTTCTAAAAACAACACACTAAATTGACACGTTGGTTGTTTCGACTACTCGACTTTACATTTTCTTTTATTTATGGATGGCGTAGTTCCCTGGATAAGCTTGTAGACTTATATCACCCAAAACCCGGTACGAATACCAGGATATCTCTCCCCATGAGTCATAACAACACCTAGTAACCCAGGCCACAAAAGTCCCCCCCCCTATGTCTAGAAAACAAACATAGGATCTCTCGAGCAGAAACTCCACATAAATAGGTAATTCTTTCCACTATCAACAAGTTAAACCGACAATCGTTGACTACTTTACTTTACTATCACACTTGGTTCAATTTAAACAA
The DNA here is from genome assembly GCA_947069175.1 of Scalesia atractyloides. Classification (NCBI taxonomy): domain Eukaryota; kingdom Viridiplantae; phylum Streptophyta; class Magnoliopsida; order Asterales; family Asteraceae; genus Scalesia; species Scalesia atractyloides. The sequence continues at coordinate 75,126,239 of CAMTDV010000024.1, forward strand.
CTAAAATCACTTTATACATTTTCTCTAAATTCCTAGTTAGTATATAAATCTATAAAAACAATGAACACCTAAAACAAAAAAGGATCTTGATATTTCCACACACCAAACCTTATTTCCACACCCCAAAGCGCCCGCTATGGCCAAAGCACGGCCTTTCGGTTAAAGTCAACAGACAAGGACTGACACGCTCGGTCCATGTCTGTTGACTTTAGCTCATAGCGCCCCGACTTGGCCAAAGCGTGACGCTTTGTGGATAAAAATGGAAAATTTTGATAACCTGAAGCGCTTCGTTTTGGCCAAAGCGGACCATTTTGGGGTTTTTTATTTTTTTAATTTGATTTTAAATGAAAAACGCATCGATACATGTCGGTAACGTGACTATTACCCGTTTTATTAAAGTCATAATAAAAATATCCATTCCCGAGTTGATAGCTTCCGCTTTATTACAGTCATATGACACATGATAAAAGCGCTTCTTTATACAACCTGTGACTATGTCCCGTTTTTATTAAAGTTATAATAAATATATCGATGTAGATGCGGAATTTGAAAAACTGAAACAACAAAACTTCTGTGATGATTCGAAACATTCCGAATAATAATAAGTCTCACTATAGAACCTGAATAAACTTTTCTATATACGGAACTACTTAATTAATATTAAATTGTTACAACCTTCGTTTGTTCTGAACAAATACCGACAGCAATGTTACACATCTGCTTCCTGAATCTGACTAATTGCAAGACTGTTTGTTCTGAACACATACCGATGATCGTCTTCTTAATCCTCGTTGCAAACAACCCAACAAGGATGAAGACTCTGCATCCTGATACGAGATAAAACAAGGATCGTTCTAATAGATTACATACAAAGAGAGAAAAACCCCCCTTTGTGGTTTCTGTACCCATGCATTTAATTCACATCATTACAAGGAAAAAATTTGCAATCCCTTGGTGGTTCGTACCCATGCATTTAATTCACATCATTACAAGGAAAAAAATTAATCCCTTGGTAGTTTATGTACCCATGCATTTAATTCACATCATTACAAGGAAAAAAAAATGTAATATGCTTGCTGAATCTGAAAGTTAACCTTGTACGCATTACCTTCCATTAGTCTGTTTGCAACCCAGGTCAAACTTGTACGCGTTACCTTCCATTAGTCCGTTTGCAACCTAGAAATCTCTAAAACCACGTCCAAAACGGAACATAATCCCAGATTGTCTAAAGAAGCGCTTTTTTCAGGTGATAATGTGAATTAAATGCATGTATTGATATGAATGATAAAACTTCAAACATTCTGAACCCTAGCTGATAACAACCCAAGGAAACTCCGGATACTGAAAAACATCACCAATAATACTCTCTGAACTTTCACCATGGCGATGTACATATGCTAACACAAACGACCTACCACAATGTCAGATTGTAATATTAACTAAAAAACATCACCAATCATACTCTCTAAACTTTCAATGCGAGTATGGGTACATAAACCACCAAGGGGGTTTCTATTCAGATTCAGGAAGCAGATGTGGGTTTAGACGCCAAACCTTTAAGTAATGACGAGCTGGAACTCTTGCAACGATTACCATTTATTTGTACTAACTCACTCCCACAAATATATCTTAAAGATCTAACCATTAAATGCAAATCTATGATTACCTTTCACCATGTGTAACATTGCAGTCCAGTATGTGTTCAGTCATATGACACATGATAAAAACATCGATGTAGTCTATTAGATGGTGTTTTGTAAGGTTTTTTGTGTTAGCATATGTAGATCTGGTTCTTAATTGCTACAGCCTTCCTTTTCCTGCAATTTCCAGAACATTCTCCGTAACAAAAGAACCCGATCTTTGTTTTCAGGATATTCTATCTCTTAAAACCCACTAGCAGAAGAACCCGACATGTCTTCTATGATGATTCGAAACATTCTGAATAACTACACGTATGGAGGCATCATTTGAATACCCTGGATATGCATTTCTAAACTTGAATGTTGGATATGCATTTGTAAACCATCTCTTAGTGGCTTTTCGAGTTAATTAAGAAGTAATTGCAAGATGTTTGTCGGGCTTCCAATGCTCACACAGGTTGTAAACAACGTTTCCTTTCTCTTAAAACCCACTAGCAGAAGAACCCGACATGTCTTTTATGATGATTCGAAACATTCTGAATAACTACACGTATGGAGGCATCATTTGAATACCCTGGATATGCATTTGTAAATTTGAATGCTGGATATGTGCATTTGTAAACCATCTCTTAGGTGCTGTTTGTTTTTTCAGAGGTAAAACGTGGCAGTCTGCGGACCACATCTGCCTACATCTGTAGCAGAAGAGGTGGACCAAACCTCTACAGTCTGCAAGGAGAAGACTGTTTGTTTTTTAACTTCTGCGAGAAGAAGTGTTGTTTATTTTGATATATTTATTAGTTGTATATATTTGTTCTTTTGTTAAAATAAGTATTTGAAAGCTTGTTTTGTCGAAAGAAATATTTGAGAGCTTACTATATGAATATTTGAAAATTGTTTGAACCAAATGAACTTGAATTCAAATTGGTTTTTCAGATCTATTTTAATTCAATATAAATCGAGCTTCAAATTTCGAATAACCCAATTCAGTTAACTCAAGGAACTAGAAATTCAATTCCATGAACACCAATATATGGCCTTTAAAAGTAGGATAATCAATATCAAAGAATCCCAAGTTATCAATTATGTATCAAATGGCTTCAAAAGACAATACAAATTTTGGTACTTCCTTAACTAAAGTCGATAGAAATATAATCAAAAGCAACAATTACAATAAGAATTTAACAACCAATAATTAACATAAACAATTTATAACATTAAATTAGCAAAAATAAAAGAACAATTCTTAAAAATAACATTCATACCTGTTGTCGGCTGGCTGAAGGAATGGCAGTGACGTGGCAGGAGGAAGAGCGGCGGCTGAAGGAAGGAGGAGGAGCAGCGGCTGAAGGAAGGAGGAGGAGGGGCGGCGGCAGAGCGTGGAGGATAAGGAGAGGCGACGACAAAGAAGGGAGGAGGAGCGGCGGCTACGATAGCTGGGTAGAGAAGATGGAGGAGGGAGGAGATGGAAATGAAGAGCTAGGGTTTTCTTTGGGGTGTTTTGTTTGTGGTATCTGTACAAAATGAAAGAGGGGAAAGAAGATGTTAGAAGACATAGACCCACATCTGCACCAAGAAGAGGTCTCGCATAACCTTTTTAATGAAAGTTTCGAGAAAACAAACACACTGCAGACTCAAATGTCTGCGCGTGATCTGCGTGGGGCAGACATAAGAGGTCCTGAAGACCTTTTCACAAAAGACAAACACCCCCTTAGTCCCTTTTCTCTTTAATCTATTAAAACGATCCTTGTTTTGTCACGTACAACGTTTAATTCCCAACATCATTAGATGAATGCATTCGCTCGTACCGGTAGTTCTGGAAATTGAAGGAAAATGAAGGTTGTGCCAGTTTAAGAACAATTTCTGAATTCGAGTTAATTAAGAAGTAATTGCAAGTACTGATCCGGTAGGACGAACCGTACGACCAAAATACGCGATAACACGCAACAATAGTGATAATAAACATAATAATACAACATTTAATGACAAAATACGTCAAGTACTGATCCGGTAGGACGTCTATACATGTAACATGACACGTTGGAATACAAGTGAAATCAAAAGAGAATCACACGAAATCATGACGGGACCGAACTTATCCGGAACATGCGTATAGACCATAAACTTCCTAAAATGACGTGCAATGGCAAAATACATCATGTTGCGACATGTATAGGTGCGTTTTTCATTTAAAATCAAAGTAAAAAAATTAAAAAACCCCATAACGGCCCGCTTTGGCCAAGACGTGGCGTTTCAGGATATAAAATATAACTTTTTAAATTTGAAGCGTCGTACTTTGGCAAAAGCACCGGCTATGGGTTAAGGGAAACAAACAGTAGGGGTGCTAAACGAACCATGTTCGCGGGTTGGCCGAAAATTTTACACGAAACCGAATCCGAAAATTTTACACGAAACCGAACCCGAAAATCTTATCATACATATGAACCGAACACGACCCGAAATTTCATGGGTTGACCCGAACACGACCCGTTTAACCCGGATTATTATTTTTTCCTGAAATTAATATATTAAAATTAATATTTACTTAAAAACACAAATGTGTATAATAATATCATATTTAAATTATAATTATGGCATAAAACACACGCCCCATTTAATTTACGACATAAAATATATAGTAAAAAATAAATATAGTTTAAATTTGTTAAACGGGTCAACCTGCCAACCCGACCAGGTTGACCCGAACCAGACCCGTTAACCTAAACGGGTTTGCGGGTTCAACCTAAAACTGATCTGAACCCGTTTAGACTAAACCTAAACCCACGAATTTCGTGTTAGGTTCGTGTCGGTTCGGGTTGTATTAGAAATTCACACCCTAACAGACAGGGACGGAGTCCGTCCGTCCTTGTTTGTTGACTTAACCCCGAAGCAACCCGCATTGCCCATAGCGTGACGCTTTAAGATGCTGTGAATAGTCAACAGGCGTGTGTAATAGCCTCGGAAAAAGAAAAGATAATTCACAAGTTTCATTTCACATTTTAAATTTTAAATTTCAAAATTCAATAACTTAAAGTTCATTTACATTTTAATTAAATTTCAAATTCAATTAAAAGTTCATTTCACATTTTAAATTTTAAATTTCAAAATTCAATAACTTGCAGCAAATCTGGTTCAAAGCTTTATACCATGTACAAGAACACCACTGTGCGCATAACGCCCACGGCGCACAATAGCTTTCACCACCTGAAAAACCTTCCAACAAACTCAACACAAAACACATTCCATCAATCATCTAAAAATCAAATTCACCCCCAAACACTCACTAATCACACCAGACAAATTTCTCCAATCAATCACTCATTCAATCACTATACATACAAATCCTCTGTAAATGCACACACACACACAAACAAACCACTAGCTGATCCTGTTGACTTCAACTCCAATAGTCAAAATTAGGGTTTGTGTTTGACTTTTTCTCAATTCACACATGGCTCAATCTCCGTACAGAGTTCGATCGGTTGGGGATTACGTTGTGGGGAAACAGATCGGGTCGGGTTCGTTCTCGGTTGTTGGCACGCGAGGCATAAGATCCACGGTACCGAAGTTGCAATTAAGGAGATCAACACTGGAAAATTGAATAAAAAGTTGGAAGATAGTTTGATGTCTGAGATTGATATATTGCGGAACATCAATCATCCGAATATTATTTGTTTGCATGAGATGATCAAGGTAGTTATGATTTTTGGTGATGAATTTTGAATTTTTTATTGTTTGATTTTTGTTTGGATTTTGAGGATCAGTACTGTGTTTTTGAACTATATTATGAATTTATGATTATGATAACTGCATTTAATATTGTAATTAAAGTTTTAAACTTTATGTAATAAGTGTGTATTCTGGTTTGTTTGTTGGGTTTGAGAGACTGTATAAGATGAATTCGGTGCATAAGAGGTACTGATACGATTATATTGTTTGCTCGAGGAACCGAGGAAGTATACCACTCGATTTGAGATTTGATTCGTATGTAAAGTGACATTATATATATGGAAAATAATACAGATAGAAGATATTTGGGGTCGGAAATTGAATACAAATATTAAGGTTGAACCTAATAAGGACCAAATCCGAATGACGGATAAAATTCATAATAATGGTTTTTTTATCTTCCATTCAAAATGAAGTATAACTTAACACATGAGATAGGCGTAGAGGAGGCAATATGCTTACTGGATGTTTAGAAATGCGCTGTACATCATCATCATCATAATACTCAGAAAATCCCACCAATAGCAAAGCTAAGGTAGGGTTTAAGGAGGGTAAGATGTAGACAGTCTTACCTCTACCCCGTAGGAATAGAGAGGCTGCTTCCAGTGAGAACCCCGACTCAAAAGTAGTTTTGCATCAAGCCTTGGACATAAGGCACATAACACTTACCTCTACCCCGTAGAAATGCGCTGTAGCGTTACTCTATTTCGTAGATATTTGGTGACGTCTCACTTGTGTGAAATTAGGAGCCTGGAAAGATACATCTTGTGCTGGAATACTGCAAAGGAGGTGATCTATCGATGTTTATTCAAAGGCGTCAAGGTAGAATTTCCAAATCAACATCAGCGCACTTCATGCAGCAGTTAGGTATCTGTCAAAAGTTTTTACGATCTTTTTTTTCTTTTATTTATGTTACTGGTATTGGTGAGTGATTGAGTTGCGTATGATTGTTTCTCTTGTAGCGGCTGGTTTGAAAGTCCTTCGTGATAATCAGATTATCCACAGAGACCTAAAACCACAGGTTGGTATTCGACTATTTGTTTATTATTTGATCATGTTTATGTTATTTTAACTTCAGTATTTACTTTTATTTCTTATATACCTTATCTGTTGAACAGAATCTCCTACTGTCTACAAATGACGACAATTCAACATTAAAGATTGCAGATTTTGGCTTTGCAAGGTAAAATAATTTCAGCAGTATATATTATATCATCATGAGTCAAGCCTTGTAGCATATAAATGAAAAAAAATGTAATTATTTTTGCAGGTCTTTGCAACCTAGAAACCTTGCGGAAACGTTATGTGGCTCGCCGCTTTATATGGCACCAGAAATTATGCAACTTCATAAGTATAACGCCAAGGTGATATTTTCTTTAAAAGGCAAGCGATACTGTATATTATTATTATTATATTAACAAAGAAATGGAAACACAGGCAGATTTATGGAGTGTCGGTGCGATTCTTTTTCAACTAGTAACGGGGAGAACACCGTTCACAGGAAACAATCAAATTCAGGTCTGTAAATCTTGTATCGGAGACTATATATTTCCCATAAGGATTTTTATTAAAATTCTAACGTGATATTTTTATGCCTTTATTTATCCTTTCACGCAGTTGCTTCAAAACATCATGAAATCATCGGAATTACAGTTTCCTTCGGATGCGAAGGACCTAAGTCCTGAGTGCATTGACTTGTGTAGAAAGTTACTGCGACAAAATCCAGGTATTTGTAACTTATACTTTAGAATATAACAGGTATTGACTGATATTGACTGTTGTTTTGGATGCCTGGTTGATGTGGACTCAGAGGAAGATCTCATGGCTTGCGATTAGATTGGCACTTTTGAGTTTTGACTTTTGATATTACTATTAATATTAATTATATATGTTTTATGTTTTTATATGTGTGTATATAAATTCTGCATGACATAAAATTTCACGATATCTCACCGCATTAACCTATATCTCAAGTATGGCCCTTGACCGCTATTTGATTTTGGACCGCTATAGCTGCATAGATTTTAGTTAATAGTTACAGTCAATTCATACAGGCTTAATCCCTCTTATTTCTGTTCTTAATTACTTTGATTCACAGTTGAAAGGTTGACTTTTGAGGAGTTCTTTACACACCCTTTTTTCATCCAAACAAAACCTGATGAACTATCAAGGTATTTAATATATTATAAGCCGAAGTGCTTTCTTCATTTATAAAAACATTATATTACTCGATCACTTATACGTGCTAAATAATTAAATATTTTTCCGGTATATATGCAGAGATAGGAGGCCACAAAGAACAACAGATAGATTTTCATATCCTAAAGGCCCTGCTTTTAAGAACACCGAAGAGAATATCCAAGAAGATAACCTACCGTTTAGTCTTGATTATGATTCAAGTGGTCCCGATGGAAGTAGGCAATTTATTAAGCGATCACCTCCGACTACGTACGGGTTTTCCCTCGATAAGGAAGCGGATAAAGGAGACGTGTCAAAAGAAACGAAAGTTTCTTCTAGGTATAGTAGTATCAGACAAAAACCGGATAATAACGGTTTTCCACGTGGAAATCGTAGATTGTCAGAAGGGAAATCTGAAAGATTCTTTGAGATCAATTGACCCTTTGACTACACACTCCAAAGGTATGTTTTCATATTTTATTCAAACAATAACATGTAATGTTGGTAGAGTAAAGTACACGGATGGTCCCTGTGGTTACCAAAATTTTGGATTTGGTCCCTAGCTTTCTAAATGTACATAGATGGTTCTTGTGGTTTGCACTTTGTAACGCATTTAGTCCCCAGCTCTTTCCAAAAGTACATGGATGGTCCCTGTGGTTTGCACTTGTTATGCACTTAGTCCCTAACTTGGACATGCTAAAACCTTTAGATTTGTTGGTTGGGGACTAAATGTGTTACAAAGTGCAAACCACGGGACGCGTGTACTTTTGGAAAGCTAGGGACCAAATCCAAAATTTTGGTAAATCACAGGGACTATTCGTGTACTTTACTCTTTTTATAAATATTCAGTGGGCGAAGTATGCTTACAAAGACATCTTATTTCAATAACAGTATACCAACTTGAATAAAATGATTAAGAGGTTTTAGGCTTTAGATTTTATATATACTTTGGACGACTTTCTTTGTACGATCAGTTTAGCTCGTTTCAATTTTAGCCCAGTTTGGCTTATATTTTATCTCTAGCGGATCAAAAGAGTAAAATAAAAACTAAAAGAGGTGTCGAATAGTCAAATGTTACCCAAATTTTATTGTATTTAATGTATAAAACCTCCCAAATTATTTTATTAAAAAAAATAGACCACTAATAAAATATACAAGTTATAATCATATTTCACACTAGTTATTATAAAAAAATTCAAGATTTTGGACCAAACGTGTTTTATTTGGTCACACCCCCTTGACTATCTTTAATTGAACAGTGACGGACTCGTTAGAGTTGATTGATCAAGATTATGTTCTAGTATCGGGTCCCCTTGCGGATGCATCTTCTTTGGCAAGTGTTTCTAAGGCGACCCAAATAACAGCACCTAAATCACCTTCTAGGGACATCCATTCAACACCTAGCGCACCTCTGTCCATCATTGGCGGTGGCGCAAGTATCATTTGCCCCACCGAGAGCTTTGAAAGTCAATGCTCCGCACCCTCTGGGACCTCCCATGGATCGATTGATATAATCGAACAACCGCCAACCGACAGCATGGCGAGAATCAAATCGTTGCATGACTGTGCCTCTGCCGTCTCTGAGCTTGTCAATGACAAAGTACGTTTTAAAGTTTAAACTTCCTTTCTGCACGTTAATTATTATTATTATTATTATTATTATTTTATTAATGAATTATTATTAATAATTTAAATTATTATTATTATTAATAATTATTATTATTAATAATTATTATTATTAATTATTATTAATTATTATTAATTAATTATTATTATTAATATATTATTAATTATTGATAAACATACATTATAAGTTTTGTGAATAGTGACTTTGACTTTTGACTCTCTTTTTTTTAATTTCAATCTTACCTCTTATGCTATACATAAAATACTCATTTAACCCAATGGTTCTATTTTTCTCTTATAGCTTTCGTTAGTTTTTTTTTATAGAAACTAAACACACGGCTGCGTTTAACCTTTATTTCTCGACATTTTGATACAAATTTTATTGATAACGGAGTTTTATTTAAAATAGCGGTATGGTAACGAAACGAACCGAGCCGATACCGACCGAATAATATCGGTATTCATTTTCATGTTTTTCCATTGATGTAAATCACGACTTTATTTTTTGGGTCACATATAACGTTTGTGTAATGAAACAATTGTAAGTTGTCGTCAAGTCAAAACCGAGCATCACAAAGCTTCGGTTTCACCCACTAAATATGCGGCCTACGTTTATTTTTTTATCTCGACATTCGTATGCGCGTTTTATTGAAAGTGGAGTTGAATTCAAAATAACGCTACGGTGACGAAAACGACACCGGTACCGATATCGGTGTTATCGGAACCGGTATCAGTATTCGTTTTTGTTGTTTTCGATCAATATAAAGCCCGACTTTTTATTTTGAGTTACGTCATTACTTTTGTCTAATAGAACCACTTTGCATAAACTTTTATTGAGTCGTTGAAACTGAGTCCTACAAATTTTAACATCCCGTTGCAACGTGTGGGTTTCACCGACTAGTTATATTCGAGTTATGTAACTATATTTTACATCTGGTTATTAATCTCATTTATTTCTTGTAAAAAACAGATTGTGGCAGGAAACCGACTAGAAGCATTCTCGATCCAGCTTGTGATCCTTGCAATATGGAAGCAAGCACTGGATATATGTCACACGCAGGCTGCTTCAGCTATCAAAGAAGTCCAAGCCCCGAAACTAGAATGTTCAACACAACCACCGTGAAAGAACTTGATCGTCTTGATATCCAGGAATGTCTGGAAACTGCCACGTCACCACAGGATGTTTGCTGTCATATTGAGAAAATATTTCTTAGTGAAGTTGATAATGCTGAACAACTTGCCAAGGTTATAGAGTCTGGTACGCCTTATAACACAATAACACAATAAATTAATTATAATATTATTAAAAGACAAGTTGGGGTTACTGATAGAAACCGAAAATAAGATGCAAACAAAATGAAATTTCACTAGTCGGCCCGATTCGAGAAGGGCAATTCTCCGGTACAAACAATACTTAGATAATTTAGATAAAACAAGGACAGAAAATAAACAATCTAGAACAGGAAATAAATAGGAAGAACAGGGGCAGTTAAGCTGCAGTTTCTCCCTAAACACCCACTAACCCACTCACCCACTAACCCCACTTGGCTGATTAGCTGGGTTCGTATCAGTTACTCTAGTGTCCATCACATCTGAGCTACAGTAACTTTTTAGTTTTTTTAGTTGTCTTTTTTTTTACTTTAACCCCTTAGCTTTCAGTTTTCACACTAACACCCTTTTAACTTTCTAAAAACTTCATGAAATGTCATTTGACCCCCTTAAGTGCTTATTTTTGTATATATATACACGTGTCGGTATAAATTCGAGTTACTTTACGTTTCAATGCCGCCGCAACGTGGTACCATTCTTTAACTTAAAAACCACTATTTCTTACGCTAAAAGTAATTTTTTTAGGAAATAAGTCGGGTCAAATATAAAATGCTTTCGTGCTTATTTTTATGTACATTTTCAGTTGGTTTAGTCTTGACGTTTTGTTCGGAAACGAGTCGGGTCAAATATAATACGTGTTCATTAGAAAGTATAAATTCGTGTTACTTTACGTTTCGACGCCGGCACAATGTGCGGGAGAAGTTTCCTAGTTAATTTTACAATATATTATAGTTTAAAAAAAGATTAGAATGATAACTAGGAAAAATGTATGTAATTGATCCAAAGAAGATATAAGTAAAAATTAACATTTTGAGAATGAGAAGTTAATTTTTTTGTCTACTTCAGGAAATGTCGGGATGCCAGATGCAATGGAAACAATATTTCAAGCTGCCCTTGATTTTGGCAGACGCGGGGCCGTAAGTTTCCATCTTTTTGCTTCTTATAATATTGCGTACTATTTTGAGGTCGACTTTGCAATGGCCTTTGAATATTTCATATACGGGTGTCGTGTGCATTTGGCAGGTGGATGAGTGCATGGGGTTTACCGACAATGCAGCAGGGTTCTATTCAAAAGCGGTGCGTTTGTTAACCTTTCTTCTGGTGGAAGCACCATCACTGATTCTTAATCCTCCGTTCTCGATCACAAACTCGGATCGATATAGGCTTAGAACATACATAGACGTTCTTAACAACCGACAAAGCCATTCAAAATCTCAAAGGATAACGCTCCTCAAGACTGGTGGCGGTGGTGGTCATGATCACCTGAACTGAGCGTTGGTGTTTACACCGTGGTTTGTAAAATTCTTTCTTGTACAGTAAGCAATTCTTTGTGTGACTTTGATTTGAATATGGTGTTTATGGACTCTCCATGAATTTGTTCATATTCAACGGTTCTGTAATTTAGACTGATGATAGTGAAAAAGAAAAAAAGAAAAAGAAATTGGGAGCTTGAATTCTTGGTTTGAAATTGGTATGTTAATTATTCAGGCAGTTCTAACATCTGATAGTGACTATTAGTTTGAGTTGCAATATGTAATCCTGTAAAAATACACTTCGAAGTGCTTGTATCATGTTGTTCAAATTGATGATATGTTCAATACAAATGTAGTATATTAAAAATTTAAATTGCGATTTTACCTAACAAATAACTATTACCATAAACGTAATTTTTTTAACAACAAAGTCTCGGACTCCCGGATCACCCTGGAAAATAGATCACCGCTCTACTCGAAAAACAGATGGTATTACCAAATATGTAATAGCAACAACAATAATTAACCAAAAACACAATGTTTTAAAAAACTGGTTCAAACCGGTCGGTTGAATCGTTTGGTAGAACCGATTAAACTGTCAGATACACCTGATTGAATTGTCCGATACACCTGGTTAAACCGTTTTTAAGTCCAATCCGGTATGGTATAAAAACCGAATTTTAAAACATTGCAAAAACACCTAAAAAATGGCCACGTGTCCTCATCAAGAAAATACTCAAATCTTGACCCTGCCCTGACCCAAACAACCATCCAGGTTAACCAAATGAAAAGACTCCGAATCCGGCCCACCCACAATCCACTCATAGTAACCCCTCATATATATCAACTCACCCTGGTCAACGCCGGAGTCAACCCCAAACCCAAAAGATGGAATTACCCCTGCACCCACCGTACTCGACTCAACCGACTTCAACATAACCCGAACCGGTTCTGTCACCTTTTTTCCCAACAGCAAAGCCCACTTTACGGCCGTTGTAGTATAAAGTCCACATGCGTATTGATCGGAGTGGGCATGACTGGAGATCGGAGTCCGGTGGGTGTGGCACTCGAGGGCTAGCCGGACGAGACCGGAGTTGAGTTGTTGGAGTAATGTGTGGGTTGGGATGGAGAGTTGGAGGAGAATGGTGGGGGTGGGGTTGAGACAGTTGTCTTGGACGGCGAACCAGACGTGGCCGTGACGGTGGCCGAAGAGGGTGCCGACGACCATGGCTTTGGAGGGTCTTGGTGGGGTGGGGGAGGGGGAGGGGTGGTGGTTTTGGTGGGGTTGGGAGGTGGTTAGGTGGTTCTGGTGTGGTGGTGGTGTGGTGGTGAAGCATGGAAGGAGTACTCGACGGAGAGAGTCGAGTTTGGTCATTTCTTGGGAGGAATATGAATTGGTTTTCTTGAAGTTTGTGTATGGGGAATATGGATGTGGAACTTGAATGAAATTGATGTGTGTATAGAGATCAAAGTGGCCTGATTGTTTGTGATTATGCAGAGAGGAGACAATGAATGGAATCATATGATGTTAGGTGATGATTGAGTGGGATTTGAGAAGGTGGTGTGATCATGGGTCGGGTCTTGTATGGGCCAAGTTTACTCTAAAAAGAATTAATGGTTTATAGTGTAGTAATGATGTGACATTGTAACATATCCATGATTTGTGAAAACTAGATGTATAATGGGTTGTGAAATGGTGTAGTATGATGATGATTATAACATTCTTTATTTTTTTATAGAGCTAGATAGAGAAGTGAAGGATGTTGATTTCAAGACAAGATTAGGGTTAAAGTAGATGGATGTGAAAGAACTTCAAAGTTTATTATATGGATGTGAAATTGCATTTTTAAGATGGCAAAATTGAAGAAGAAGTGTATGTACATCAACCAAAAGCTTTGTTGATTCAGAATTTCCAAAACATGTCTACAAACTAAACAAACATTATATGGTTTGAAACAGCTCCAAGAGCATGGCATGAAACACTTTTCAAATTCTGATCAATTCCGATTCACAAAAGTACAATTGACACAACCTTGTTTATAAAAACTCATAAAGGTCACACACTCCTGGTTCAAATATATGTTGATGACATCATATTTGGATCAACAAATGAAAAGTTTTGTAAGAAATTTGAAAAGCTAATGACCAATCATTTTGAAATGAGCATGATGGGAGAATTAACTTTCTTTCTAGGTCTATAGGTCAAACGAAGAACTGATGGCATATTTTTAAGTCAATCAAAGTATGTCAATACAATCTTAGAGAAATACTCACTTGAAAACAGTTCAACCTCAAAAACTCCAATGGCAACTAGCAAAAGCTAGATTCTGATCAAAATGGTAAATGTGTAGATATTAAAATTTACAGAGGAATGATAGGATCACTGTTATATTTAACTGCAAGCAGACCAGACATTATGTTTGTAACATGCTTTCTGGCAAGATATCAGTGCAATCCCAAAGAGTCTTATTTAAAAGCTGTAAAAATGATTTTTAAATATCTGAAAGGCACACTTAATCATGGTCTATTTTACCCTAAAGATACAAGTTTGGATTTAATTGCATATACAGATGCAGACCATGCATGTTGTAAGACAGGTAGGAAGAGTACATCAGGTGCTTGTCAATTGCTAGGAGACAAACTTGTTTGCTGGGCTAGCAAGAAACAAAATTGTGTCTCAACATCAACAGCTGAATCAGAGTATGTAGCTGCTGCAAGCTGCTGCTCTCAAGTAATTTGGATGCAAACACAGCTGAGAGATTATGGATTTCACTTGACAAAAATACCTATACTATGTGATTCAATGAGTGCTATTACAATAACAGAGAATCCAGTGCATCATTCAAGAACAAAGCACATAGATGTCAGGTACCATTTCATAAAAGATCATGTAGAAAAAGGGAACATATAAATGTATTTTGTCCCAATAGAAAAACAAATTGCTGATATTTTTACTAAACCTCTCGATGAGAAAAGACACAATTATTTAGTCAGCAAATTAGGAATGGTCAACATAAGTGAAGAAGATAAACAAACCTTGTCACCAACAGAGAAAAACAAAACTCCAGAAAATGATCAGAAAAATATTAAAAGTAGTGAAGCTTCATCAGAAAGCAGTCAAGTTGGATCAGAATTCATCAGAAATCTGATGAACCGTCAGTAAAGTATGAAACTTCACTACAACAATTTTTTTCTGACACAATTTAAAAAAAAAATAATAATTTTTTTTCTCTAATGCACAAAGTTTAAATAGATTTCCAAAAAAAAACACTACTGATGATTTCTGATGAGAATCAAAAACGAAAACGAAATTTCTGATATCTTCTGATGAGAATTAGAAATGAAAACCAAGTTTCTGATATTTTCATCATTCTCAAAAAGCTTTATAATCCATCAAAAATCTGAAAGGTGTCAAAAGAGGTTGAAAAGTGGTAAAGAAGCAAAAAAGGATTATAACTGGACCATATCAAAACTGAGGAGAAAAAGGTACAAACTGACCGTTAGTACACACCAATCAAAATTTCTTATATTTGATAAGGACTGAAGAATAGTAAGGACATCAAAAAAAGGGAAAACGGTTACTTGCATTTAATAAACATTATCCAACCAACTACCCACGACATACCTTTATAATTAATCACAATTGATTAATTATTAAAACCACCTCTCCAGCTCCGCCCACGATCACCATATAAACCCTAAAATCCTCTCTTCATTCAAAACAAAACAAAAACCACTCAACCATCACAAAACTCAACCGACATGGTTGTTCAAAACGTAAACCTCAACATCCAACCAGTAGAACAATTGTTCCATTCATTGATGCTCGATATTACTTACCCAACAAAGAAAACAACCTACAAATGAACTCAATGATTGAAGAGTATGATGAAAACTGCCAAGTTATGATAGAATTTCTGACCAGATGCCCAATTGCACAAGCTTTAACCAAAACCAGAGAAGTACCAAAATAAATTATTCAGCAAGTAGTAAACACCTTGGAAGACTCCGGCGAAACAGAGGTCTCAGCACATGTTTGGGGGAACTTGACTATTCAAGTAAACCCAAGCAAAATTAGAGAATGTTTGGAACTACCAGCATTCAATGAGTACATGACAATTCCAGCAAAGGAGCAACTGCTGGAACAAGTAACTATACTCTTGAACTATAAGAGGAAGATTTCCATGATCGCAGATTTCAAAAGAAAGGAATTACCTGCCTTATGGCAAGTATTGATGGAAGTACTGACCAAGTGCTTAACATCAAAGATAGGGGGAACAGATCAAACCAACCAGAGTGCTTTCACAATCATGTATGGACTCATCACTGGTTTTCAAATTGATTATGCTACAGAATATTTCACTTGATGAGAAAATCTGTGATTGCACACAACAAAAGAAGCCCATCCCACCTACCTTTTCCCAGATTCTGGTCAATTCTGATTGCACAAAGGTTTGAAGAAGCAGAAATGGAACTACCTGCATCAGAAAATGTCTGGAAAACATTCTGTCATGAAGCCCTGGAATGCCAAAGGAGCTTGGGGATTATCCACAACTGTCAGAATACCATATCAGCATGCTGTCAGAAAATTCACCATATAAACAGAGGTATGAGCTTATCAGACAAGAAAAGATGAACCAACCAGAAGCCCATGATAGCAGCTCACCAGTTGATGAAGATGATGAGTCAACAGCTCAAGAGTTAGAAGATACAAAGAATACTGATGAACAATCCATCAGAATTACATCAGAAAACCTTCACCAGATTGAAAAACGCCCTACTTTTACAGGTGAACAAACTCATCATTCTGTTTACACTGCTGAAACTAAAGATGATTCAGATTCTGGTAATTCTGTATGTGGTGACTATAGATTAAAAGCTAGAAAACTGCAAATACGGTTTTTAGCAAATCTATTGGTCCTTTTTCTGAATCATATAATGAGGAGGAAGTTGGTACAGCAATAGGTGGAGATAACTTAGCTGATCAAGGAAACCTGGACATGAGAAAAATGCATTTCTCAACAACTCACCGAGAACCATTCACTGCAATGTTTCAAGGAAGTGAGGAAAATCCAGATTTGAATTTGTTTCAAACGACTGGTAAAGGAATTCAAGCTAAGCTGAGTGCTCAACTTGATCCTTTAACAACTGCATAAGGTATGTCCTCTGCTGGTCAGTTAGAAGGAACATCTGTTGTTCCAACACTCTTACCCACTCATCAGAAACCAATCTCACAGAAGACATGGATGCCCAAATTTTGGAAAATGTTGTCAAATCATGCACCAAGTCTTCAACAGAAGAAAAGCTAGATCAAATACTGAAAGAACTGGGAGAACAAAGATCTGATATCAAAGCAATATCAGAAAAAGTTGAAGTGATCAGAAATCAATCAATGAACAATGCAAAGATTCTGGAGAGACTACAAAGGAAAGATAGTAGCAAGATGGAGGCAGAAATCAACAAACTGGTCAATGAAGTAAATGCAATCAAGAAATTTGTTGAAAGCAGAGAATCATCATCCTCTGGTTCCTTAAAAGAAGAATTTGAGCTACTCAAGGCAACAAAAAACAGCATGGTAGATGCTCTAAACAAACTTGAAGATGAATGGAAATCTTTTAAAGGTGAAGCTCAAAAGGAATTCAGTTTGGTGCATGAAGAAGAAAAGAAAAATATGAAGAAAAGAGAGAATGTTGTGATAAAGCTCCAACGAGACATGGCAAGGATTGCTAGCTCCAGCAAGACAATTCCTCATGTTACTTCAGAAACAGCATACACACCTGACAGCACTCAGGAACACCAATCAGAAAGAAATGAAGCACAAGAAGATCCACTAGAAAAAATCTATGTTGAAAGTCTCAAAGAAAAACCACTTCTTACCATCATGGGACTGCTACCAGAACTATCAAAAGAAGAAGTAATCAAGAGGTTTGCCGCAATTCCTCCTCAGATACAGAAGTTAAGAGAATCATCAAGTCTCCCACAAAGACCTACATCATCAGGAGAAACCATCTTCAGTCAAAATCTAAATGAATCAACAAAAGAAAATGGGAAAGCTCAGCCACATCATCAAAGAAGCCAAAACCTAGTGTTAGAAAAGGTCTAGATGGAGAACTAATTGAATGCTTCATACAGGAAATAGATCAAGACTTAATGATGTTTCCAGAATTCAATCTACAGCACTACTATTGGGATGACACATCAGACAAGCATGAAAGACCACTCAATCCAATAAGCAGAAACATCAGAGAATCAATAATCAGTAGAGGAAGATGTCTCCACAAACCATTGAACAATCCTGTCACAAGGTTTATAAGCATCAAGACAAAGAGTGAAAGTGATCAGATTCTAGGAGCTTATAAACAAAACAAGTATCATGGGTAAGGAAGGATTCAAGTGAAGAACATGTACTAGATAGTGATCTACAAGGACTCCATCCATTGGATATTGCAAGAATCAAACAATTGCTTGATCAAGAAAAGGGAAAAACGCAAGAAATCAGAAGAGGGCTAGATAACATACAAAAAGTGGCAATGAAGATGTACACCAGAGCAGCACTTGCTGATTTTGATCTATGCTTTGATTATCTTACAAACAACAAAGTACAAGTCTCACCACCTGATACTTCCATACCTGCTCTTCTTGAAAAAGGAACTAGAACGGATATGATTCTTGAAGAACTCACACTCTCAGTAGTATTCAGGGATCAATTAGAACAGAAAGCTCTATTCATAGTTCATGAAATTTATAAGTATTCAAACCAAACTCTCAAGTATATTCAAGAATGCATGAACATCAAGCAAGCACAACTTGAAGCCAAAGGTTTGAACAAGGAAAAACAGAGAAAGGAAATTGATGAACCGTTCATGAATTTATTTGAGTTCCAGCACTACTCCCTGGCCATCCACCTTTATCCTTTGTCGTGTTCGCCAAATTTATTTGAGTTTGTTTGTTTTCGTGAATCGTTTATGAACACGCTTATTTCCTTAATGAATGAATACGGACATAAAATCTCGTTCGGTAACTGTTCATGAATCGTTCGTGAACACATTTATTTCCTTAATGAACGAACATGAATAAGTCCTTGTTCGTGTTCGTTCGGTTCGTTTACAACCCTAAGACCATATATAGTGGTGAGTTTTGTGGTTTGGTCTTTTTCGACACGTGACGTCCATGTCTTCAACACTTAAAAATTTGGTAAAATGAAGTAGTGGAGAGACATGTGAAATTAGTGGATTTAAAATTAAAAAAAATTTGGTCAAGAAAAAGTCCAACAAATCAACATCTCTCCTTCTCTCTCGTGCACTTTGTGGTTCAAACCACATACACTCCCCCTCTTAAAAAAACGATCTGAGAATTGGGTGGTGTTGAGCATGTGGTTGCAAACAAGGCTCAAACTCTTAATCTTAAGGATAGCAATCCAATGACACATGGTTGCATGTACCACATGCCACTACAGACCATCTTATTCAACTTTGAAAAAGTTGCTTAGTTTAAAAACATGTTTTTTCAACTTTGAAAAACTTGGTGTTAACTTTAGAAATAACCATAACAATGAATCGAAATTGCATTATAGTGGAACACCAATTCTTGGTATGATGCAGGTTATTATGTGACCATTTTCATACATGTATAGTGTTGTCCAAATCGGTTTATTTCTTCTACTTTGACTAAGTGAAGTCATTTTTGGCTAAATCAGCCATACAATATTATTTTGTTACACATTTTAATGTAAGTCTGAATTGATCCCATACAAATGGCTGTAAACGAACCGAACAATTTGTGAACCGTTTGGCAGGAAGTTCGTTTATGTTCGTTCGATTAGCTTAACGAACGAACACAAACAAAAAAATTCGTTCGGTTAGTTTATCGATCGAACACGAACACATGTCTCGTTCGTTCGACTGCCTTCGTGAATGATCGGTAATATGTTCGGTTACGTTCGTTTACATTCGCTCGTGTTCGTTTAATTATATTAAATAATAATAAATTATAAACATTTTATCTAAACATATTAAAAACTTGAAACCCTATTTTTTTCTAACTTAGCTAAAATTTGGACATTCTAAGACATTTTTGGGGATCATTATGTCTAAGTTAGTAAAACTTGATTCATCGTTTGCTGGTGTAGTAGACTTCTTGTGTTTTGATTTTTTTTCAGGTTAAATATTCGTTTCCGTTCGTTTTTATTTGCTTGCGTTCATTTGAGTTCGAGACCAGTGTTCACAAACTGTTCGTGACCAACTGAATTTTCTTAATAAATGAACACGAACATAAACTTATGTTCGGTATGCGTTCGTGAACAGTCCGTGAACATGTTAATTTCCTTAACTAACGGACACGAACATGGCCTTGTTCGCGTTCGTTACAACCCTACCGACACCCGAAAACGTTACCGAAACGTCAAAATATGCATATTTCAATGTCACGAAAATGGATTGTTCAAGAATGAACTTTGTGTAATATGATATAATATGTGTGTAACCCTTACTTTACTAATTTTAACGTTATTTTACTAATTTCGTGAAAATAACGTTAAAAGAGGGGGATGGTTAATCATGCATCATATGGTGGAGTTGATAGCCGAAAGACAAGGGAGTACATGCACTAATCGGCTTTTGTCTTAATTGCTTAGTGTTATGTGTCTTTTGTCCAAGGCTTGATGCAAAACTACTATCGAGCCGGGGGTCTCACTGGAAGCAGCCTCTCTATTCCTACGGGGTAGAGGTAAGGCTGTCTACATCTTACCCTCCTCAGACCCTACCTTAGCTTTGATATTGGTGGGATTTAATGAGTATGATGATGATGATGATGATGTGTGTAACCCTTACGCAAAATTTCGGGCTTTTAAAAACTTTTCTTTGAAGAGATTTCGTTAACCGATACTTAAACGTAATCCGTTTAACGCGACGTACACTCCGGAACAAAGACATAAGCTACACATACCCTAAATACCCTTTACATAACTTAGACATAAGTTTTGAGGGTTTAAGAATGGCTAAAACATGTTTATACAAGTTCAAGGACTATATTGCAAAAACTGCGAAAGTCTGCCGATTCTCGTATTTCTAATACGGACCTTGAGTAGACATCCAAAAATTCTTGTAACCAATAAAATCTTGTATTTATTGAAGAGATTGCAAAAACATCAATCGTTGCGCAATTTTGATCATTTTCGTGTTCGTTAAAGCGTTTTACGTAATTTAGCAACACACGTAACCGTACAACCGAACGAACCGACATCCACGATATTTTTGAGCATAATTCAAGTTACATATGCTTTAACATCCTTATAAAGCTTGAAAATTAGGTTAACGGGTGTTAAAAGTGACAAAACGCAACAATACAAGTGAAGGGGCCAAATCTGCCAAAAAGCAAAACTTGGCCCCAGAGACCTGCTTACGGACCGTATACCCTCACCCCTTACTGTCCATAAGGGGTGCCCAACACAACAACTTCTAGGCTGTAACATGGCAGCCTCTTGTTTCAAGCCTTGCACACCAAGTTCATCATTTTGTCACCTTCCTTCTGGTTGCAACACCTCACTAAACACTTGTATTGATCCTAGAACATGTGCCAACACTTGGCATGATCTCATTTTACTCCTTCAACTATAAATAGCCTTGTTCATCCACATTTCAACTTGCTCATTTTCACAATTCTTTCTCCCACCATCTTGGAGTTGTTTCCAGCAATTGGAGACCTCCCATCTGAGTTCTTAGGTGCTTTTTCAAACACAAGTAAGTACTCATCCTTAGTCTATTTCATTTATTTAGTCATTTTTGAGCTAAAAGTCAAACATTTTGACTTTCCATTTGACTTTCGATTCTGACCATTTTTGGTCAAATCAAAGTTCAATTGAACTTTGCAACGTGATTGTAATCACGAAGGTTATAATCCCTAGAGATTGCACCTTCTGATTACCACGTTTACTAGTCGAAGTGACGAGTCAAAGTTTCGCTCAAAGATGCGCATAATATGCATTTTACGACGGAACTATTTTCGGGTATCAAAACATTAAGTTTTGATACCAAATCAGTTTTGCAACTTAGTTAGAAATGTTTTGACATGTCTAACTCGTCACTTCTAATTTAATGCCTTATTAGGGTTGTTAGTCGAGTGGTTTGACTACCGCTTTGACTTTCGAATCCGAACCGTTTGGTCAACTTTAGGATCCGACCAAGACCTTTATTATGACCATAGTTGTATAGGGAACAACCGACTGAGGTTATACCTTATGGTCATATCGTTTGGTTAGTCTAATGACGAGTCGATTATATATTTTTTTAAAATGCTAAAAATACCCTTTTAACGCAAAAATTAATTTTGAACATATAAGACCATGCTTTTGACATCTAAACTGATCATACAACTTATACAAACTTGTTTTGACATAATAAACTCGTCATAGGACGTATTTAACCATCCGAACCCATAGTTATGTTTACGACCCGTTAAAGTGGCGCAAACCACTTTAGCGAGCTGTAACAAGTCGAAACACTTTGAAATACTTCCAAATCAGAATGTTTGAAATACTTCCAAATCAGAATGTATGGTAATATGAACCGCATTATACAAGATCCAACTCTTGTTTGGTTTATATACCCCATTATATCCGATCTCTTGTTTTCAAGTTTCGATACACTAACACATAGTTATCTGATACACTAGGAACCACTTCAACACTTGAACTCTTGATCCATTGAGCTTTGCTATTCGATTGAACAAGACTTATATGCAATCCCATGTGAGTACATAGCTCATCTCTTTTACGTTTTTCAAATGTTTTGGGGTGATTCATATGTGTAACCAATTTTTCTCAAATGTATGGCATATATGTGTTTACTAAGTACTTTTTGTGTATTATTCCTATTATGCAAAACACGATGATTGAGAACACGAACCAAATCCTTGTAGAATCTTTCTTTCTTTATAGTTAGATTCTTGTAGTATATTTGAAGTACAGTCTTAAATCTTTCTATCTTCATAGTGAGATTTCTAAGAGTGCTTTACATGCCGATGGTTATTGTTTATACGTAGAGATTGTTGGTGATTTAGATAACGAAACTAGAGTAATACAATATAGGGGTGAGCATAAAACCGAAATAACCGAACCGAAATAACCGAAAACCGAAATAACCGAAGGGTTGGTTATTTATATTTTTGATAACCACATGTTGCGGTTCGATTATGGTTATTATTAGTTTCATAACCACAAATAACCGAACCGAACCGAATGTTTTAAATATGGCCGAATCCGTAAGACCATAGGTTTTTAAGTTAGTGTTTAAGTCTTTAACCATGGCCCAATCCATTTTTTTGGTGAAGTGTTTAAGTCTTTTAACCATGACCTAGCCTCATCGAATTTAAAACTCTAGCCACTTTGTGTTCGTATGTATGCTTCCACATAACACGTGGAAGTAAAATATAATTAATAATTCTACAAGCTTTAACTGTGTATATTTATTTTTTACGCATGAATTTTGCATAACCCACACATTTAAAGCCTAAATTTAGAAACGATAAAATAACCGTCCTATAACCGGAACCGAAACTGCATTAACCGCAAATAACCGATTAACCGAAACCGCATTAACCGAACCGAATGGTTATGATTTTTTTATAACCGAAGTGTGCGGTTATGGTTTCGGTTATAGGCGATAACCGAACCGAACCGAACCGCACCATGCTCACCCCTAAATTACAACAAGGACATGGTGGATACGCCGCTGGTACTTCCTATATATAAGTGTGCTTATTGTATTACCTTTCGTAGCCTTATCTGAATCACCATTAGGATTTAGGATTTTGTGATTCAATGATTCAATAAGACCGAACCAAATCCTATTAGTATCTATCTATCTTCATAGTTAGATTCTTGTGGGATATTTAAAGTACTAAATTGAAGTCCTTGTTTGGATTCTTTGTGTACTTTAATGCGTATGTTATGATTTAATGAAACCGAACCAAATCCTATTAGTATCTATCTATCTTCATAGTTAGATTCGTGTGGGATGTTTAAAGTACTAAATTGAAGTCCTTGTTTGGATTCTTTGTATACTTTAATGCGAATGTTACAATTCAGTGAGACCGAACCAAATCCTTATAATATCTATCTATCTTTATAGTTAGATTCTTGTGGGATGTTTAAAGTGCTAAATTAAAGTCCTTGTTTGGATTCTTTATGTACTTTAATGCGTATGTTATGATTCACCATGACCAAACCGGATCCTTATAGTATCTATCTATCTTCATAGTTAGATTCTTATGGGATGTTTAAAGTGCTAAACTGAAGTCCTTGATTGGATTCTTTGTGTACTTTAATGCGTGCATACAAGTTGATGACCAAGTTGATGATTATGTGTTTATGTGATTAGTTGTGATTTAGATAACGAAACGAGTGTAATACCATAAGAACATGGTGGATACGCCGCTGGTATTTCCTATATATAAGTGCTCTTATTTTATTACCCATGTAGCGTTATCCGAATCACTTTAGGATTTTGTGTTCAATTTATTCAAAAGTTCAATATCCAAATCCTTGTAGAATCTTTCCATATTTTATATGTTAGATTCTTAGAAGGATATTCAAAGTATTATTTTAAAGAGTGAATTACAAGTTTTGTCCTTTATCTATATACCTAATTTCAGGCGGTGTCCTTTGTCCTTAAAATTGATGAGTTTTATACTTATTGTTTCAAAATCTTGCATGGTATGTCCTTTGGCACTAACCTAATTAATTTTTTTTGTTAAATCAGATCACAAAAGGGTAATTTAGTCTTTTTATATATTTCTTTAAAATATTTAAATAGTAAAACAAAACTAAATTTAAAATATTAATTTTAATATATATAGAAACATACTGCTCATCCGTTTCTCTCTACCCTATCTCCATCACCACCACCGACCCTTTCTCTATCTCTTTCTCTTGCTCCGGTCACCATCTCCGGCGAGACACCACCGAATCTCCAACTAAATCCACAGCAACCACCACCACATCTCCACCTCATCCTCTTTCTTAGATAATCAGTTCATAACCAATCAGCGTTTAACTTAAGGCCGCCACCACATCTCCGGTCAAATCCACAACATTCACCATCAGTTGGTCGGAAAGAACCTCCTTCATCATCAGTTCATCATAATCTAAGCCTCGCCGTCGCCGCCTCTGGTTAAATCCACAACAACCACCACCACATATTCGCCTCCTACTCCTTAGATTCAACCTAATCGGTACGTTTAATGAATGTCATCAACAACTATTCTTTGAACATCTAATCGGTACGTTTAGATTTAACCTAGTCCTAGGGGAATTTTATCTTAATCCCCAAATTGTTGTGAATCGAATCTGAAAATTTAGGGGTTGGTGTTTGGATGAAATTTTGGTGGTGATGGTGCCGTTGCAACCGCGGTGGGTTGGTGGTTATGGTGGAAACGTGCGGCAGTGGTGGAAGGAGGCTGTGGTGGTGGTGGAAGGAGGCTATGGTGGTGGTGGTTATGGTTGAAATAGGGTGTGGTGGTGGTTATGGTTGAAACAGGTGGAAGCAGGTTGTGGTGGTGGAGGAGATTGTGGTGGTGGTCTGGAGGAAGTGCAGAGGGAGAAAGATGAGGTACACAG